>JAIPRL010007929.1:0-21822 GCA_025469235.1 Pemphigus obesinymphae | reverse complement strand
AGGCTTTCTCGGCCACAAAATTTCTTAGAAAAAATATAAAAACATTTTATTCTATATATTTAAAAAAGTACTTTTTTCTTTGCGTACTAAACCACCTATTCTCAAAATCCTATGATCTCCTTCACCATTACGGTGTTTTACGGATCATAGGTTGGCGACCCAGCTAAACCAGTGGCGTCAGTAACCGTAGTGTTACAATATCATTACTATTATCATGTTGTCAAAATGCTGACAACCACTTTATATACTCGCTCTTAGGTGACACCTTAGATAATCCTGATCTCCTCTCTAAAGTAGGTTTTCCTATCCCTTCCTTCTATTCTAGAAACCACTCTCTCTTCACTGTCCCATCCCACAATACATCCGTTGGTCCAAATCACCCCTCACATAGAATGCTTCGTAATCTAAATAATCTAAATTTTGATTTTAATATGTAATTAAATATTTTACTGATTTTCTGTACTATATTATCACACAATAAGATATGTATTACCATTTTATATTGAGTTGTATTTTCTAATTGTCCTATGTTATTGTTTATTATAATTAGCATATATTACTTGTAATCTAACACTTAATCTGTATATTTAAAATTTTCGTTTGGCGTTTATTAATAAATAAATAAATAAATAACTATACGAATATAGTACGATCAAAATACAAAAACGTAGGAGGAGAATTAGGTAATAAGACGGCCGCCGGAGCAGTATAAATACCCGCCCGACATGCATATTGACTGCAAAAAAATACGGAATAAGCTAACGTGTTTATTTCTTTATTATTTTATTAAATTTGTAGCTGAATTACCAGCTTTGCCGAGAACAGTATGAGATGGGTTAAGGTGTGGAAAGTAATATTATCATATACAATAAATAATAAAAATTTCGATATATTCATTAATTTGATAATATAACATTTTAAAGACTTCGTAGAAACTGTGATATACTTCGTTTAGCATCCCTATATATCTTAATTGGTTATCATAGTGTAACGTGGTCGGGGTTGACCCTCGTTAAATTTAATTACTCATAGAAGGTGGTTGACCTCAATAATATCAACTCGCTCCTTGATTCTCTGGGATTCACTGATTCTTTGTTTGTTTCTTTGCTGAAATTCTAGTTTATACATTTTTTTGCATTTAAACATTGATCATTTATCAATTAAATAAAACCAATAAAAAAAAAAAATACAAATACAAATACATTTTTTTTTTTTTTTTTAACATTTAAACATATTAATTACATTATTATTCCTTTTTAAAACTCGGATAGATATTCCTTTTATTCAATACACAAATACACACAACATACAACAGTACAAATACATTTTTTATATTTTAAATATTTAAGCATGTTAATAACATTAATATTCGTTTTTTTTTCCTCAATTTATCCAATACAAAAATACAAATATATTTTATTATTATCCCGATATCTTGGCTGGTATTCATCTATAGAAAAAAACAAATCTCAATTTTTTTAATAATTAGTGCATTTTGTATAATAAGATTAATTTACCTATAAGTAGTATTAAATAAATGGACCCATTAAATAAACGTAAATAACTAATACCATATGATCCAAAAGTGACTTAATTCAAAAGTTTAGTAATATTCAGTAATTTTAATTATACATCTATCCTTGACTTTTACTTGACTACTGTTCGTTTATTTACTCACACTATTGTATTATTATAACTTTGTTAATTTGGTTTCTGCTACCTCATTGAATATTCCGGTGTATTATTTCGTGTTAAGTGGTACCTACTAATTGTTACTTCTTGTGTTTAATATACTGGTATTTTTTGTAAAAAAAAAAAAAACAAACTGATGTCTTGAAATTATACATTATAAATTATAGAACGCGATAATATTATATGACTTTAAGATAGTGAGAGAAAATAGAAAATTTCGAGCAGTACCCACATGCCGGTTAACTATACTTTAAAAATAATTTTTTGCCAGCTAGCATTCTTTTAATATGTTTAATATATATATACCCATCCAATGTACACATACCTACATGCACATATACATATACACATGTATATAAGAGAACCATTGTGTTCGGGGGAGTGGAATATAATTGTATAATTGTTAACCTACCTTAACCTAAATTATTTATGTCATGTTTAATTCTTAAAAAAAAATAAATAAAAAAAAATACCTATAACATAGGTATATTATTATTTAATATATCTGTATATTCGTTCTTTAAATTTTTTTAGTTGACTTACGTGTTTATAATGATTTTTCAATTGTCCGTTTTTATTATTTCTACAACATATGTAACGTCTGATATTTGTCTTATTATCTTAAATGGACCCGCGTATCTATATCCAAATTTTGACGTCTTATTTTCTGCTTTTACTAGTACTTTTTCCCCTACCTAAAATTTTATAACTTTTATATGTAAGTCATAGTGTTCCTTGTTTTTTAAATATTTTTCTTCCAAAAACTTGGGTAACTCATCCCTAATATTATTTAATACTTCCAATTCGTTTAATATATCGGGTGATATATCGGTACTAATAAAGTTATGATCAAATATCGATTTTGGGTGGTACCCGTGTAATAGATAAAACGGTGAATAATGTGTTGTTTCGATAACAGCCAAATTATACCCAAAAAGTACATATTTTAAAAATTGGTTCCAATTTTTCATTTTATCTTGGACAAAGTGACTTATCATATCTACCAAAGTTCCATTAAATTTCTCAGTTTATCCTTGTCTCTGGGGCCTATATGCTATTGAATTGGTGTTTTGTATGTTTAGCGCTTTTAATAAGTCCCTTACTATTTTATTTGTAAAATGTAAGCCTCTGTCTGAGTGTATTTCCCCTATGGCTCCTAATTGTGAAATTACGTCTATATATTAAAAAATACGTATTAAAAAATATTAAAAAAAACGTAAACGTAAAAAACGTATTATAAAATACGTCTATATTTTGTTGCAGCGCATGTGCCTACTAAAATATATAAATATCCATTACTTGGAGGATTAATAGGTCCTATATAATCTATTTTAAATCATTCAAATGGTGTTCCTGAGATTTTTGGGGAAGTTAACATTTGACCATAAGTAGCGGTTTTATCCGCTTTTCGCTTTTGGCAACTCACACACGACGTTACAAATTTTCTGATATCTATATACATTGTTGGCCAGAAATAACGTTCTATAATTTTTTTATAAGATTTGTCTACCCCTAAATGAGCTGAAAATGGATGATCATGAAAGTTACTGATAATTTCGTTTATACGATTTGTAGGTAACGCCATTAAATTTACCATTTTTCCATTAATCTTATTATGTGTTTATACATTAAAATGTTTTCAGAATTAAAGTAATAATTTCGTGCTTTTCTGATCCAAATAGACTCTGATATTTTTGAGTATTTTAAAGCTTGTATTATATTATTATATATTGGGTCCTTATTTTGTTCTATTTGTATATTAACAGTTTTTATTCGACATATCGTTAAATCATTCTCTTTTTGTAGTTCTTGTTCTATCGTAGGAGAATCAAATACTGGATTTCTAGACATAGCATCACATACTTGATTTAGTATAAAACTTAATATATACATGTTATGGAGTAAGTTTACAGCTATTATATTAGTAAAATATACTTTATTTTAAATTAATTGATTTGAAATAAAGTTGTGTTCTATGTTGACGCGCATACTTTATATCTGTTTTCCTTATCAAAAAGCGATTAGGGCGGTATTTTGTGTCCGACCCGGCCGATATGTAATCCGAACTTCATTGTGTATTTTATATTGTACGTGTGCATTAAACACTGCCACAAGTAAATAAAGAAAGTATAATTATTTATACATTTATTAAAATGCTTATTCCTTATAATAAGTAAATACCTATACAGTCCACTATATTCTTGAAGGCAACATTGGTTCTTCGACCTGGATCGCAATTCGCAAAAAAACCTAATCAAAGTATATAGTTTTATTTTTTTTATTGCAAATAGCAAAATAAAGGTTTTTCAGCAATCCGAAATTACGTGTGTGTAATACATTTTTGAGGGTGTTCAGCAGCTACAAATCCAGACCACAAGGTGAAAGGTGGTAAGTCGTATTAGTATATGTATTAATTAATTAATTATTTCCTAAAATAAATTCAGTTGGTGTCTGAGTTTTTTTCTCACATTCCCGTTCCATTCGTCATATCTAAGGCTTGGGGAGGGAACTCGTCGTGAGGATCGCAGCTAGGCAATAAATTATTATTATCGGCGTATTTTAAAATTTATAATACACATATACACTCATAAACGCCTTCTTTGATATGGAAGATTTAGCTACGCTTAAGTCCCGCAGAGAGCAATTAAAATCAACATGAACTAGGTTTAGTACATATTACTAACTTAGAAAAAGAAGCAGTAAACCTATTTGAAATTAAATGTCGAAGCAAGAAAATAAAAGAAATATGGTCAGAATTAAGAGAATAAAGTGCAGTAGTATAGAGGTAGTCGATGAAGAAAATGAAGATTACCGCATAGAATTTGAAGAAACATATTTTAGTGCTATAGCATTAGGGGAAAGTCTAATAGATAGCGTTAGTATGAAAAAAAATGTTGATACCACCGAAAAAAATTCAACGGCTAAGGTACCTACGTCTCAAGCATTGAATTGTAGTTCAACCTCGTGTCGCAATGCAACGGCATCAATTCAATTAGCGGCTATTGAGGTACCAAAATTTTCGGGTACCTATGAGGAATGGTCAGCTTTTCATGATATTTATACTGCAATAATACATAACAATCCGCGAATTGATGACAAAGATTTTTTCATTTGCGCGGGTGCCTACGCGATGAGGCGGCACAAGTTATATCGTGTATTGAAACGACATCCGTAAATTATATTATAGCATAGAATAGTGTGGTGACTCGTTATTATAATAAAAAACTATCAGTACAGTCCCATACCAAAGAATTATTTGATCTATTGGCAGCCAACGAGGAAGCTGAGCAACTACGAAAATTAGTTGATAAATTAAATATTCATATAAATGCGTTAGAAGCTTTAGGGGAGAACCCTAGGGGTTGGGGCTCATTATTGCTCCACCTGATAGCGACTAAATTAGAATCGAGTACACTTAAAGCATGGGAAACCGTGTCCCCTAGGAATGAAATACCTAAAATAGAAGTATTGCTTGAATTTTTGGAAAAGAGGTTCAAAATAAACGAAGCAGTTGAAACCTCATCGAAGATAAATGTCCGTGGTGAAAAAAATAAATCTAATAAGGAAAGCTTCAAAAAGAGCAAAAATACTCAAAATTATAAATCGGTTACATTTGCGGCTTCCAGTGACATGAAATGTTATCACTGTCAATTGGCACACTCTGTATATAAGTGTCCATCATTTACAGCTTTGTCTGTTCCCGATCGCATAAAAAGAGTTGGCGAATTAAAATTATGTAAGGTACGTATTCGTCCTCATATTGAGAAAAGGTGTGATGGTAAAAAATGTTTTTTATGTCATAAAAATCACAATACATTGTTACATTTACAAGCAAAAAAGGTTGCGGAAAATAATAATGGTGCAGCAGTTCCAGTCGAAATTAGTCCGTGTGAGACACCATTAAGTAATAATGTAAGTTTGTCAGCGCATACGACATCGGTAGACTATAAGCAAGTGTTGCTATACACGGTGATAATTAAAGTAATCGATAAAAACGGTGTCGCGGCCAGCGATGTCGTAGTATTTCCGCGTATGAATATCACGTTATATAGAATTATTATCGAATACTCTAGTCCGCGTGCCGAATGCGATCGTTGGTCCGGGTTGACATAGCACGCTTACCTAATGTACTTGTGTTCGCTAAAATAAAAGAAAACCTTATTTTCTTTTTAAAACACACCCATTGTTGTAGTCGTCCGGTGTCGTCGTTATTACCATTTTTCGCTAATCGAAATATTGTACCGAGGTATTATTCGTGAAAAGTGTTTTTTTTTGCTGTTATAATCTCGACTCTAATAATCAATTTTCTATTTTATATACCAACTCTAATAGTTGTATACCTACTGCATTTATATTTTTACAGCGCGAATCGCGTACGAATAAAATTCTACATATTGTTACTTCACCGTTATCAGTTATATTATTTGTATTATATGTTGTATATTCGGCCTGTATATATATATATATACCTATGTTATTTAGTATATAATATCTATATACTGTATAGTGTATATATATGTACATGTGTGCATATACGCACGCCTGTATATGCTTATGTCGCACTTTTTTATAATTTATATCGATTATAAAAACCAAAATTTTCTTTGTGATAGCCAGTCTCGCCCGCGAGGAGATACTCGCAGGAGACCTCCGAAAAGGCGAGATATAATATTGATGTTTTATATTGATATACGTTTACTATTGTATTAAAGTGTTTTGTATTAAGATTTGTTTTATTAATTTGTATTGCCGTATACGTCGAAACCTACATTGATGTATGCGACATATATTTGTGTGTTGTTAAATAATTTATATAGGTTTATGGCAGTTGCAGCTGGCCAGTCTGAGCTCCACAAATTGTGAGTTTTATTATTATTTATTTATTTATATCAGAGTTTTTATGCGTGAATTATTAATCACACTAGGACATACCTATTATTGCTGTTAAGAAGGGCTATTTATTTATTTATTCTTTGTATCAAACAGGCAAATTTGTATTTATTTATTGTTTTTCTACTTTTTTCCGTGTTGCTGTGATTTATTATCCTTTGTTTGTCTTTAATTGAATTATTATACAGCAACATTAGTTACCAAAACTCCTCTTATTATTTAATATTTAATTTACTCCTTTTTATATAGTTTATCAGTACGCAATAGGCGCACGCGAAGTAATTTTGGTGTCCGGGCGCGCGTATTATCAGCTTACGCTCCCGGCCCGTACAGACGGAAAGCCGGTTATGTGTAGAGTGTTACTGGATTCTGGATTGCAAAACAATTTTATCACGGAGTATATGGCACAAACATTGAAATTACGACGTGATAAAGTCGCATACGACGTGGCGGGCATGGGGCACACATTGCATACAATAATGTCAGAGATTACGGTAAAGGTGGAGACCCAGATAACTAATTACAAAACAAATATATCATGTTTGATAATACCGCGTATTACAAATAATATTCCGATAAGGTCAGTGAACAGTGATTTTATCAAGATACCTAATAATATAGTATTGGCCGACAAGTCGTATAATAAACCACAGCGAATAGATATGCTAATCCGTGCCGAACTATTTTTCGATTTGCTAGGTCAAGGTCAAATAAAATTAATAAGGGATGGTCCAACTTTAGGGGAAACCTAGTTTGGTTAGATTGTGTCGGGTCCAATTTCAAATGAAAAATCAAATGGAAATAGTCAAGTAAATATTTCTTTAATGATGCATCTAGTAACAGATAATTTGGACGAAAAAGTTGCGAAGTTCTGGCAATTAGAAAATATAGATAAACATAATAATTATACATTAGAAGAAAAAGCATACCAGGAACATTTTTTTCGCATGGTACATCGTGACAAAAAGGCTAGATTTGTCGTGCAGTTACCGCTCCGAGAAGATATTCAGAAATTAGGTAAGTCGTACAAAACCGCTTTACGACGATTTAATTCCACCGAAAAACGATTAAATAGCAATATAAAGTTACGTAAATAGTATGTAGAATTTATGAATGAGTATTTACATCTAAGTCATATGGTTGTTGCTACGCAGCGCGGGGGACGGTACGGTCAATAAACCCGGTTATTTTCTACCACATCAAGCGGTAGTGAATGAAAACAATAGCACCACTAGTCTAAGCGTAGTATTTGACGTATCGAGTAAAACCATAAGGGCTCCAGCTTGAACGATGTGCTGTTAAAAGGTCCCGCGTTACAGAAAGATTTTTAAATATTTTTTAAATATTTTATATCGTTTTCGTACCTATAAATACGCTATGTCCGCGGACATATCAAAAATATACCGACAAATCTGGGTCGCATCAGAACATCAAAAATATCAAAAAATATTGTGGCACGCAGATATAGATCAATCTATTAAAATATTCAAATTGAATACGGTGACTTATGGCACTATCTCGGCGTCGTTTTTGGCCACTGCATATTTAAATAAACTTGCCGATGACGAATATATCATTTTTCCGGTGGCGTGTACTTTTATTAAAACAAATTTCTACATGGACGATTTCCTGGGTGGCCCAAATACTAAAGAAAAAGCTGTAAAATTGGATGACGACTTACGAAATGTTTTACAATCGGGTGGGTTTTATTTACGAAAATGGATAGCAAGTAATCCAGACTTATTAGGTGATTTACGTTCTGAAAATAATAATTCATCGTTGGTTTTAGAGTTGGAAAATTAAATGGTGAAAGTTCTCGGGGTATTATGGTATCCAGAAAAAGATGTATTTCAATACAAAGTACAAGATCTAGAAATTGAAAAGCCGTCGACGACAAAAAGGGGCATGCTATCTCAAATTGCCTCGTTATTCGATCCACTTAGTTTAGTCGGACCGATAGTCGTAAGGGCGAAAATATTGATGCAGGAAATGTAAAAATTAAAAATTGACTGGGACAAACCGGTACCATTTGAAATATATGATGAATGGAAAAAATACCTAAATGAGTTTAAATTTTTGCAAGAATTATATATACATCGTTTTATATGTACAGAAGAAGAGTGATTTTATATTTATTTTATATAATTTTATATATTTATATATTCATAGTTACACGGACGCAAGTTTAGCCGCATACGGAGCATGTATATACGTACGTACTACAAATAAAGATGGTATTTGTACGTCACATTTGTTGTGCGCGAAATCCAAGGTCACCCCTTTAAAAATTATATCGCTACCATGGTTGGAACTATGTGCAGCCGTAATATTGGCTAGGCTATACGATAAGGTAATACCTAAATTAGGTTTAGAAATCCAAAAGCGCTATTTTTGGTCGGATTCTTCGATCGTCTTATCTTGGGTAACGTCTCCATCTGCTAGATGGCAGACCTTTGTCGGGCATAGAGTGGGGGAAATTCAATATCTCACCTCAATAAATGAATGGCATCATGTTGGAACAAACGACAATTCTGCGGATATCATTTCTCGTGGTTGCAGCGCAAAAAAAATAATAAATAGTTCCCTATAGTAGCCAAAAATAAGGAATATTGGCCGAAAACAAATTGTAAGTTAAAATTAACCGGAATACTAGATGAAAAGGATACTAAAAAATCAGCAGCTTTTATATTTTAATACAATCGGTAATAGACGAGAATGTAATAAAAAAATATTCATCTTGGAATAAACTGTTACGTATTTTTTCGTATTGTCTGCGTTTTATAAAAATTCGAATTAAAAAGCTTAAAATAAGTGGTCCAATCAGCCTGAAGAACTACAAGATGCCGAACTTACGGAAATAAAAATAACTCAAGCATCCTATTGGCCTAGTGAAATAAATAATCTAAGCAAAAATGATACTTTAAATATAAAAATAAATTAAAAAATGTACAACCTTTCTTGGAAAATGGAGCTATAAGGGTAAGTGGGCGCTTATAAAATGCAATTAATTTAGACTTATTCCAGCGCTATCCGATTTTAATACCCGAAAATAGTACAATTGCTAATTCAATATTACTTAATGAACAGGAAAAACTATTAAACGCGGGTCCTCAAGCGATGTTGGCCAATACTCGAAAAAAATATTGGATCATCGGCGGAAGAAATACTGCTCGACATATTTTTCATAAATGTATAAGGTGTTTTCGACTACGAATTCGAGCAATAGTAGAGCCTATAATGTCAAACCTACCAATCGAACGTTTAGAGCCGAGTCATCCGTTTAAAAAATGTGGTGTGGATTATGCCGGTCCTATTTCTATAAAAACCAGTCTGTGAAGAAATGCCTCTATACTAAAAGGCAATATATGTGTGTTTGTATGTTTTAGCACGTGAGCCGTACATATCGAGTTAGTAACAGATTTAATCACTGAAGCTTTTTAAACGCATTGAAACGTTTTATTGGACGTCGCGGAGTATGTTCCGATATATATAATGACAACGCTACGAACTTTGTCGGAGCTAATAAAAAATTACAAGAATTAAAAATTTATTTCAATCAGATGAGCATCTAAACCAAATGTACAGTGTTTTAATAAAGGAGGGTATAAAGTGGCGTTTTATTCCTCCTAGATCTCCCCATTTTGGTGGGTTATGGGAGGATTCCGTAAAGTCTATTAAGACTCATTTATAAAGGGTGTTAGGTATGTCTCATTTAACCTATGACGAATTTTATACTATTTTAATAAGAATTGAAGCTGTCCTAAACTCACGACCATTAACTCCTTGTTCTTTTGATCCACTGATACGACCCCCCTTACACCAGCTCATTTTCTGATCGGTGAACCTACTTATTTAGCCAGATTTTGCTGATATATCAGACAATCGTCTAAAGCGTTGGCAACGGGTAACCCAACTAACCCAAATATTCTGGAAGCTTTGGAACCAAGAGTATTTATCTCAACTTCAGACCCGGAAAAAATGGCTGTCCATCAAAGGCCCCAAGTTAAAGGTTGGAACTTTGGTGCTGGTTAAAGAACATGGTGTCCCTCCAATGTCTTGGTGCATGGGTCGAGTTTTACGGGTTCAGTCTGGTGACGATGGTACCATTCGGGTAGCAACCGTATTGGTGCAAGGTAAGGAAGTCTCTAGAAAAGTCCGAAAATTATGTCCACTTCCTTTTTATGGTAACAGCCCATAAACACTCATAATATATTTGTTTTTTTTTCTCATTGTTTAATTATTCTATTTAAATTTCTGTATATTTCTTGTGTTGTTGAAAAATTAATTATGTACTTTATTTTATTTATTTATTGAGTTTTTTTTTTTTTTGTTTCTATTGTTTATTATGTTATTTGTAGTTTAATTTTTCAAGGTGGGCGGTATGTTGATGCGCATACTTTTTATCTGTTTTCCTTATCAAAAAGCGATTAGCGCGGTATTTTGTCTCCAACCGGGTCGATGTGTAGTCCGGACTTCAGTGTGTATTTTATATTGTACGTGTGCGTTCAACACTGTCGCTGCTACAAGTAAATAAAGAAAGTATAATTATTTATACATTTATTAAAAGGCTTATTCTTTATAATAAGTAAATACCTATACAGTCCACTATATTCTTGAAGGCAACATTCTAGGTATGTATAATTGTAATAGGTTTTAGTTACCTAACCTATATTATCAACTTAATCATGAAATATTTATAATCAAATTTTGTAATAATATTAACAGTTTTTTGACGTCCTCTGGTAATTCTTGTACATATTATGTGGACACACATCGCAATGATGAAAAGAGTAAAATATTCATTATGTCTTTATTTGTATTTAGCCTTGAATTTTTTCTCTCTGTATATCTTAAAGTCTTTATTATCACTTTCCTGAGATTCTTTTTTACCTATAATTTACCTGATATATATTACAATTTAGTAAATAATTATGTGAAAATTAGATGATTTATCATGATATATGTATTATACCTATTGGAAGAAAGGAAAATCTTATAACGTCCGTACCATGTATTATAACACATGAATGCTCGCAAACATGTAGTACCACGGATATAATGTCACATACATCCTTGCTGTTTTAAAACAAAACTCTTCAAAGTGATCAACAATTATTGCGTATCCTTCTTACCATAGCCTAAAGTATATTTCCAGAACAGATTAATTCAACATCAATTCCCGTAAAAGCTCCTGAGATTTCCGGGTTTATAAACAATTTTCATGCAGTATTGCCTTTAATTGGTGTGCCACAACCTATAAAAAATTAATTTTAAATATATTATAAATAATTATAATTCTTGATTTACATTATTTAATAAAAAAAGTATTTTACATTTAGTATTTAATTATATAAAAGTATTTACCTTATAATACTACATAAACTAATAATCCAATCTCAGACCGAAATTTATTTTGTATGTAGTTTTCTTTTATTGGACATATCTTTAAGAACCGCTTTGACCTATATATATATATATATATATATATATATATGTAAATATTATATAATACACTTTTGCAAATATTATGAATTAATATATTACTTAAATTAGGTTTATCTGCCAAGTTTTGAACTCTAAACGATAAATTCGCCAAATGCAAAAAATATTCAAAAAAACGTATCCAAGCATGTAGTGTAAACAATCCAAATCTGTAGTTGTTCGTATTCTTGTACCTTTTTTTAACACTATCAATATCATTCAAACCTTTTGGTTTACATTCACAAATATAAAATATCTGACTCGATGTTACGGTAATCGAATCAGAAACCTTTTAAAATGTAAAATAACAAACAATGATATTTGAAAATTAAGATAAATACCTATAGATATTGAATAGGTACTTATATAACTGTATTAGGTAGTATATTAGTAGTAGTATATTGTTATGATTTTGTATATTACATTTCCATTTTTTTCCCATTTTTTATTACATTTATTCTTAGGTACCTTTCAATAGATCATTGAAAATATGAGCGTATGTTTGACTTGAATAACTTTGTCATTGTAAATGACATCAGTCTTACATAATTTTAATATTTGTTCTTCAATATCTTTAAATTCTTCTTTTGTACTCTGCGAAGTTTGTTTCTTACACAGAAACTTGATCGAATAGGAGAACTTGGTATATGATCGCATTGGATTTTGCCAAATGACATCATAATCATTTTTGTCTAGATCGAGAAAACTTCGAAGTTCAAAAGGTACATCAGAAGACATGAACATAGTTAGATTTGTAATAGTAGGTGTAGATGTAGATTCGTCATTAAATTTTTGTTTATATTGGGATTGACCACTTGTATACCATTTCAAATTGGCATTTGCACTTATATTATGAATTAAAGGTATTTTAAATATTCTTTTTGTAGTGTGGTCTAAAAGATCTTGCAGTGGTTTTTTTAAAAATTGATTCTTTTATATTCATGTTGTTGGGGTAACAATTTTTTTTTCTAAAATTATGTTTTCATATGTTGGATATATATTACAGTTTCTTTTTTCGGAAACAAGAAAAATATTTGTGTATTGCTGTTTTCTTAGCTTATTATCTATTAGGAATGCCAAAGCTTCATCTGGAGTGTTGGAAATGGAACATTTATTATTTAAATATTCGTAGGCTAATTTAATTTTTTTAACTTTATTTGGTGATGATACAGTATCTAAATAAATTAGAATATTATATTTTTAAATAAAACTTTTTTGACCAGATATATACAAAATTTATCTGTCGCTGCACTTAAAACTTCAGGCGATGTCATACTTGATACAATCAATAATAATTAAATTTTATACCTTAGTTCTTTCAGAACTCACTGTAAAATTAATAGATGGTCGACCTAATGGTGGCTACACACGATCAGTTTTAACGGTCACTTTTCACTGAACAGTTTTAACTGACAGTTAAAACTGTGTATAGGTTGAAAACTGACAGTTTTCTCGTTATCAGTTAAAACTGATTGAAATATGATTTCACATATTTTTAAACTGAAATGACAGAACTGTTTAGTTTACTGTCAGTTAGAACTGTGCGTGTGTAGGTCAATCGCATCAGTTACCAGTTATTATTATCATATATAAATATATTTCATATATTTTTATATTATTTATAATATTTATTATATTCTTTTTTATTATTTAAAAAAGGTGATTACTGATCGGTTATCTGTGATACATACGCGAAAAATGTCGCAAAAACAGTGGTTGACTGAATTTATAGAAATATATAAAAATGAGCCTTGTTTGTGACAGAATAAAAGTAAAGAGTACCATGATCAGGATTTAAAATTAGCAGCTTATAAGATTTTTCTAGAAAAATTTAAAGAAGTGGACCCATTCTGAGATAGTTGTGCCAATCCTTTGGAACAACTTTTAGTTCTGTTAAAAAGTTTACATGAGAATAAACATTCCTTTTTTCAACCACTTATTACACCACTCTTTACGTTTATTTTGTTTTTTTTTATTTTTCAAAATTAATAAAGTGCACATACGGCAATAACATCATCATCAGATGACATCTTGTAATTACAACTACGCAACACAAGCAAATGAAAAAATGATGTTTGTTTTCAGTTAAAAATGAACGTGTGTGTGTACTAGGAGTGTCAGTTTTAACTGACAGTTTTTACTGAACAGTTAAAACTGATCGTGTGTAGCCACCATAAAGGTAATGATGATTTTTTTTTTTGTTTGTACTATTTGGAGGCATTGTAAAAATGCTATTTAGACATTTAGAATTTTTTTTTGGAATGTTTTATAATTTTTTGAAACGTGGACCATTTTCTAGATGATATTAAACAAAATTTCATAATTTTTTATATCGATGTAAAAATCATTCCAAATAAATCCCTTATATTTATTTAAAAAAAAATGAACAATGCTTTTCTTAAAGTTACACTCTTAATTAATTCAATAAGTTTTTTTTTCGAATGACTTCAATAAGTTCCCGATTATAAGTATCTTTAAAACATATAATAACAAATATATAATAAACATTATAATATAATATAATTTATATTCAACAGTGCATTTTTTATTCAATGGAGATAAATATATATGTAAAAACTTACTAATATGTTTATTCATTATTTAAGATTAAAACTAATTTAAAATAAATATAGGTACTATTTTATATTAAGTAAAAATATTAGTCATGCCAACATGTATGGTTGCAAATGAATGATAATAATTCATCGCCAAAAGTTCCTACATAATGTTTATCTTATCGGAATACTATCTTATTAAGAATATTGTCACCCATAGTATATTCTGTCGATATTATTCAATATAAAATTTACAGAATTTGTTCAGGTTTTCATCAATACTAACACGAATTAGTTTCAAATCAATAAATTTAAAGCATATATAATAATTTTATTAAAATTAAGTATTTATAAATACGAATGAAGGATAAATAAATATTTTATTAATTTTGTCCAAATCATATTTCATCACTGCTATGTATAATTTTCGGAAATAAGTTTGTTAATTTAAATTAATTAGTACCTATTTTATATAATAAATTCTTAATTAAGATTTGATTATGAATATTTCATGATTAAGTTGATATTATAGGTTAGGTAACTAAATCTAAATAAAATTATATATTTCTAAAACATAAATTTAAAATCAATTAATTTAAAGTAAAGTATATTTTACTAAAAACTATGTATTTGTTTTAGGAAGGTAATATCTATAAATTAAAATAGTAATTTTGGTGCTAATTTTTATTTTTTTTATTTTATATATAGCTCTCAACTTACTCTATAACATATAAAGTATTGCGTTAAACTGCGTAATATTGAGTAATACTCTTCAAAATAAAAATATAAGAAACAACTAGATTTTTTTTTGAGTTACAATTAGTGCAAAAATATAAAAATTAAAAAATTCTGTCGCAATTTCAATTAAATAATACAATAGTTATTATAAGTTAGTATTATAGAAATTTTTAATGAATTATTTTGAGTGATAAAGTTAAATTTTCACATATAGCAAAAAATATAAATTTTTTATAAAAATTTCATAAATTTATTAATCAAACAACTCTATAATATTTAATAATCCACAAATTAACCCCATATTTTATATTTACGCTTCAAATACTGTAAGAAAAAGTAACTCATGAACGAAAATGTAATTTTTGAAGTTTTAGGATAAGAACTTTTGGACACCTAAAACTGGGTTTCAGAACTATGTGTTTAAAACACTATGTGGCGAGAACTGTTAATCGTAAAATCGTAAACTGTTTCTATGCTTATGTCATTGTGTGGTACTATATTTCACAGCCAGTAATAGAATACAGGATCATTTACAGTGCTTATTTTCCGACCCGTATAACTTTTATATTATTCTATGGTGTAACTATAGTACGACTCATAAAACAGTGCAGATGACATTTGTATGCCGCATGATAATTGCCAGTTTATATAGAATGCATATAGTAGCGTACCGTGGTATAGCGGCATAAGTTTACAATCACTGTTTTGATTGAATATAGCCACTTGCTTAATATCCACATAGTATGATGAGCTGTACAGTAGGTAATAAAAATGAACACGAATATATTTATTGTTAGAATGCCTGATCGTAGAATTACAATAAATATTACGTCAACAGATTTTTAATCGACGAATGTCTATATATTCAATGTCTTGCTAGTACCCTTAAGCTGCTCTAAGTCACAATATAGTTGTTTCAGTTCACTGAGAACACTTTTTCTTCTGTTATCGTTATTGCACGTTTTAGGTGTCAAATTCAAGCATTTACTTATACGGTTAGGCGAACAAAAATCCAGCTCGTTGCATTTATTTTCTCGTGGACACCGACACTCCGGTGACGGTGAACAACAACTACTACTACATTTCTTTTCCCGCGCATAGCTACTGCTAGACTCGCAATTACTGATTGGACAACAAGGGCTGGGATTTTTTGATGATTCTAGTTCTTTTATTTTATCGCGCAGACAGCAAACTTCGCGATCGGACTGGCAACTATTGCTCATTGAACTTTTGAAACGGCACGATTCCCGCTCCATTTCGCAGATTATCCTTTTTTTTTGCTTCAAATCGCACTCCAACGAAATTTTATCCCGTTCTAGCTGGTCCACTTTGTTATTCATTATCTGGATGAAAACCTCTGAGGAGTGTTTAATCTTTTCCAATAGACACTCATTTGCTTGAATTTTTGTCTTCAGTGCGTTAATTTCTGCACACTTACACTCATTCTCACGTAGAAGATCTGCAATTTGGCTCTTCATTCGGCACGCACCTTCGTCCTTTATGCAGTTCTCATTTTTCAGCTTCTGAATTTTAGCAGTTGCTTCACACCGTTCCTTCTCGTTAGCATATTGCATTTCCTCTATCTGTGTTCCCAATTTGCACGCATTGGCCTTTTCCTCGGATAAGTTCTGCCTCAACTCCTCGTACTCAATTTCCATTTCTCGCAATCTCTGACATTTGATCTGAAGTTCAGTGCAGAGTGTATCACGCTCACATTTTAATTTTTCTTCTATTTGACACGCCTTATTTTTGTGTTCCATCAATTCTTTTTTCAGGCATTCCAATTCCTTCTCTTGACATTTACAAGTTTCGGTAAGTCGATTGAATGCCATCTTACACTCATCCAGTTCTCTCCGAAGTTCATAAGATTCTTCTTCTTTACATTTTAAATCCTTCGACAATTTCTCAATACAGCAATTCTGTTCTAATATTTTACCCTAAAAAATTTAATTATTACAAATGGCAAAACATTTTTTTTGTTTTTTCTATTTATTTTATTCATAAAAAATTTATTTGATGACCCTATTAAAAGCATTGATAATTTCTTAAGGAATCTATCTCACCGAGCTGATATTCTTTTAAATGTAAATGTAAACTTCCAAAAATTTAGATCCAGAGTAGAGCTGTTAGCATTCGGGAAATTATTTAATTGAAAAAAACTATGAAGGAAATAAGTCTCAGAAGAAACACAGATACATCGAGATGTAGTAGAAGAATAAAAGCAAAGGAAAATTTGCATCATGTCTCCACAGATAATGAATGAATGGGAAGGATAATTCTAGGTTAGCACATCTACGGTCAGGTGAGTAGTATAAGAATCAATCGGGTATTGTGAGGGAAGATAGACACCATCTACGATGAAGTTAATGTGTTTGAGGGAAAACCGAACAAATATTTGCTCAAATGATTGATTTCAGATAGAATGAAGGGCAGAAGGAATGTCCTTATGAACAGCAATCAGTTCACTACCTTATTATTAATAATTATATTATTAATTTTTATTCATTTGAAAAGAAGTTACTGTTTTGCCGGGTTTCAGTAAGAACAATAAATAAGTAATTAAATTGGGCTGTATAACAATTTAATCGGTTATTTCAGAAACGACAAATGTAACATTTTTTAGAGATTTCAGTTTAAAGTGGATTCATATTATTCATATAATAATCTTAACACACATTTTTGTGCAGAAACAACACATATGGTATTAAATAAAGGTATAAAAAAAAGGCGAAAATTAAGTTTAGAACAGAAACGACACGTGAGAAGAGCACATGTAGAGAAATATTTTCTATATATACTTATACAGTGAAGATGACACTGTTTTAGTGATTATGTATTATATTTATAGTGTTGGTGAAACATTTAGTGAAAAAGTATTGTATTGATAATGTATTGTTTATGTCGTTTTGTCTAATGTGATTTTTTGGAGTTTATATTATAGAAACGTTGAACAGTAATTTAGATGATGTCAATAATGAACCATTAAGAAAATAAAAGATGTAGTCAATACGGAAAAATACAAAAGGATCGTAATCCGATAATCCAGAATCCGCAGAATAGCCTATCAATCGTATTCAGGTACAAAAATTCGATGCAAAGTGTGACAAATTCATCAATGTATATGTGTTAAACAATGTTATTCTGACATATCCGATGAAAGTAGAGTAGCATTATGGAATTATTTCTATTTGTTAGAAAGTAAGAACACGCAAGATACATAGTCGCAAAGTCATATTGAGTTAAGAGGGTTATAGAAAATACGAGGATATGATAAAGATGAGCGTGAGAGTACAAAAAAATCTAAACAAACTGTGGAACTTCCGGGTGTGTTCGAGGTATATCTTTTATAAGTTTCTGGGAAAATTCCACAGGACTTAAGAGGTTTAATTAAAAGTAGAAACTTTATCAGTGGTGAAACTTGTTTCAAAATGCATAATCATATTTCAAAATTCAAGACTAAAAATTTCATTATAGTAGAAAGCCCAAATACTATCTTGGTTCTTTTTAAAAAAACATCCTGAATGCGTTACAACAATAAAACCCTTTTACTAATTGGTTACTTTAACTAATTAAGCACTTTTACTCGTACCAGTACCAGTATTTAAAAAAGAAAATTAAAGTCAGTAGGGGGTGGAAGCACTTTGCACGTCGGGTAGGATAATAATAACGGATATATTGAATTTCAAAGCAATGATAAATCATTTTATTCTAAAAGAACAATTCTGCAGATTAAACTAAAAATATATATTATTATATTTTATTATTAATATATATTATATATATATAGTATTTTCAACTTTATTATAATATATAATATAACGCACGGCCGTCGCTATAGACAATCCCATTGATCAAACAAATATTGGTACCCTTTTAGGTATAGCAATCCTATGTGCTAAGAATGGTGACTGCGGTAAAATCAATGATGATATTGTACAAACTCTCATTCGTGGGGAGCAAAACCTACCTCAATTTAGTACAATCACAAAACCCAGAGGATGTTTAAATTTATCCTACCGAGTTTTTTTAATAGCATAGACCCCTCGGGACTCCCTCCGCATTAGTTAGTTTTGAAGAAAAATATCATCGTCATGCTCATTATAAACCTCAAATCAAGACGAGGATTGATTAATTTATGAATATATAAATGAAAAATTGGTTAATGGCTTGCAATTTATTGTTAAACAATTAAATGAGTTTAATATTGTTGCCAAGACTATTGATACCCTCCCATAGTTCTAACTCTCTCCGAACCAACTATGGCATTTAACTTTACTCGAAAACCGTTCCCCATCAAAATTTCATTCGCAATGACAATTAACAAAGCTCAAAGGCAAATGCTTGATAAAGCTGGCATATTCCTACCAAACCCCGTGTTTTCCCATGGTCAACTGTATGTTGCCTTCTCTAGAGTACGATCTTTCGCAAATGTAAAAGTGGCAATTGAAAAAGGACCAGAACAAGCTCTTACTGAAAACGCCGTCATTACATCTAACATTGTTTAAAAATAAATCCTGTAAAATTTCGGAAAGTTTCGAATGAATGTATCTATTGTAAAATATTCATATACATGAACTCGTACTTTTTTAAACCATAATATTGTTTTTGCTCTGATTTTCAATTTGATTTTCTCCCTTGCCATCTGCAGAGATCCGCAAAGGCCCACTAGATATGGCGCAAGTCCTATTTAGGGCACAACAGCAAAATAAACGAATGGAACGATGTTGTCCTTCCAGCCGTCCCCAGCGAATAATTCACCCATTGCATATCCTACAATATCCACGGTTTGGACACAGCTTCCGAATATGAAGCCAAAGTCATGGTCAAGAACCGGTTTGGCTGAACCCGATGTCTGGCGTATTTAAATTTACCACCTCCACCACAGCCGAAATCGGTAATCATATTCATTCTCCACTTATATTGTTTCATGATATACGTTTTATCCCAATAACAAAACTGATATTAAACTCATTATTTTTATTTTAACACGATTATTCGAGTGACATTTTCAACCATAATGGAATAATAATAATTCTAATAATATATATAATAAATATAATACATAATAATTTCCACATAATGAAAACTAACCCGTGTAATCTATACAACTAAAATAGGTATATTACGAGTATAATCAGTGATGTAAAAGTATTTGTAAAACATATAACTTGTTAATAAAATGTCTAGGTATCTATAAAGTATAAGCACTCGTATGTTATAGTATTACATAGGCACAATTTCAAATACTTCACAAATAGGATAAAAAATTGAAAATTGAAAATCAGAGTAAAAACAATATTATGGTTTAAAAAAGTACATTTTATGTACATGAACATTTTACAATTCCGTTTCATTGTCCGTTCGAAAAGTTCCGTAATTTTACAGAATTTCTTTGAAAACAATGTTAGATGTAATGATGGTGGTTTTAGTAACTGCTTTTTCTTTTCCTTTATCAATTACCCCTTTTACATTTGCGAAAGATCGTACTCTAGAGAATGTTTATAGTGACGGCCATGAGCATTACAGTGAGCCAATCTCGTTGAAACAATTTTACAGTCCTTATTCGCACAATTTGATTCTTTTAAGTCTTTTAAATAATTTTATTTAAACCTCAAGCAATATTATGTAAATTTAATGCGATATCTAAAAATGTGCCATTCATGATGTTTGGGTGTAACAGAACTTTAAAATTGATACTCATCCGCTCGAGATCCTGAGCGAAATAATATATGAAGGATAACGAACAAAAAATGTTACCACTGTTGTAAACACAAAAAATTACCTCTTAGATGAATTGATAAAATCGTTAAATTTAAATTTTATGTAACTTTAAAACCAAGTTTGACCGCAAAATTTTGGCATCACCATTATTTATTAGATCAAAAAATACGTATTTAAAAAAAAAAATGCCAAAATTAAATTTTTTAGTAAAGCAGAAAAATTATACCCATGAATTAAATGACTCAAGATTGAAAATTTCTATTAGTAGCCCAAAAATGGGTCTTTTATAAAAAAAACTTGTTTTTTTTTTCAAAAAATGTTGCTCAGGGGCGCCGGAACAACGGGGGCAATGGGGGCAATTGCCCCCACGGGAATAATTTCATGGAGGCATAGCCCCCACGGTTTCAAATTCAAAAAATTTTTAAATATTAGTATATCAATGATATTACATATTTTATCATATTATATCATACCTATAGAGAGAGACCGGATTTGTATGCAATTTCATATTTGTTTTGAGAATGGGTATACAGTTTAATGGCAGTAAGAAATGTCGACGATTTGTTCAACAGTAAATGTATAGAAAGATGTGTATAGTGCGTATGAATACATATTTTGTATATATATATACCTATGATCTACGAGTATATTATTATTATTATTAATAGGTATAATGCTATATTTTTCATTTTACCTCCTGAAAGTGGCAACAAAATATTACGACAATTGCCTTTAATTTGAAACA
>JAIPRL010007928.1:0-21827 GCA_025469235.1 Pemphigus obesinymphae | reverse complement strand
GTAATTTTTTGGTAGTTTTTGCTTACGCATTAAAAAACTATTATGAAAATCGAAAAATGACCTCTTAAAAGTACCAACTAGATGCAATTTGCTACCGGAAACGGGTATGAGTGTAAAGATCGGAGCACTCCTTCTGGTAGAAAAAATGTTTACAGAAAAATAAAAAATAAATAAATAAATAAAATAAAATAAACATCATTGTAAAACCATAAGCTTCCTCGCTACGCTCAGAATCTAAAATTATTTGCTTTTTTCATGAATTTATATTATATGTATATTAATATCGTTTTGGGTGGAAAGAGTCAAGTAGTATTTTTCGGGTAAAAATATTTCTAATTAACTATAATTGGTGTTTTAAAAAGGGTCAAATTTCAAATAATGTCTTAGTTCTTTTCAAGCGTAAAGGAAAACTACTGAAAATAACGGAAAAAATACTTCCACCATCTACTGACCGACTTTTATATTATTATATTAATTTTGTTTTACAAAACTCAAAAATATGTTAATCATTTAACTATTTTAGTAAATATATTGTGTTTATTACATAATGAAATTATTTACAGAATCATTTTGCCGTCAATGTATTATATTCGTTTTTCTATAAAGGTTGGTATTTTAAATCATTTAAACCAATTTAAATATTAATCAAAAATAAACTTATATGATTCTAAGTATTTAGAGTTTGTTATACAGAAGAATGGTGGTTTTGAGAAAGATAGGAAACAGGATTAAATGTGGATGAATGAGGTAGAGAGAATCGTCAGGTATTTTGGGTGACAAGAGAATCCCAATTAGATAAAAGGTAAATTTTATAAGACATGCAATGATGGATCGGAGTACTGGGAAGTGGATTAGAAGGTAGAAGAGATAATATGTGGGTGGCTATGATGAGAATGTTATAAAATTAATAAATGGAGTGACAAGAAAAAACTAAAGTATAAGGGATGAATATATAAAGGAGTAATGTAATAGGAGTGACTCCAATATTAAAATAAATGAGGTAAGAATATATTGAGATGGCTAGGGCATGATTTAAGGAAAGAAAAGACAGAGGCGATAAGAGTAATAAAAGGAATTTATGTTGGAAGAAAAAAAGAGGGAAATAGGAAGACCAAAATACAGCTACGGTACCTATATGTAACAGTGGAGTCATTTCAGTTCTTGATGAAAGGGAGAGGCAAAAGTTTTGACCAGCTCAAAAACCTGAAAAAAAACCGATCGCTACGCTTGCCAACGTTTTCCCACTTACATTTTATTTCAGTAAAATTACTATCTTACATAATATTATATATATATTGTCATAGGTACAAATA
This sequence comes from Pemphigus obesinymphae, assembly GCA_025469235.1. Lineage (NCBI taxonomy): Eukaryota > Metazoa > Arthropoda > Insecta > Hemiptera > Aphididae > Pemphigus > Pemphigus obesinymphae. Next base: position 20,514 of record JAIPRL010007928.1, on the reverse strand, counting down.
GCCTAATTTTTCGGGGAGAATATTGACAAAAAAACATGGTGAGAGACAAAATGAATATGGTATCTACCTAGTTGATCAGGACTTGTTTGGGCCGGGCACTATAGAATAGATATACGGAAATTAAATATATATTAATATTTATTCATGGAAATCACCACTAAAGAACATATCAAATAAATGGACAGTGGTAAAAGTAGGTATCTAAATATAGTATAGGTACATGAAGTATACACAGTACACAGCACAGTGTAAATCGCTATTATAGCGCTCGGGTTTCAATTCGTTTTCTCAATATACCGATGTTTGTGGAAATCAATAAGTAAAATAACTAGACTAGGTATTAATAGGTTCCTATTATAAGTTTCAAGTTCTAACCATACTATTCGTAGTGTCAATCGATCTATGTATTTTAATATTATTATTTATTTTACGAGTACGCCGAGGATGCATGTAATTACTATACAGAATGCAATTCTATAATAATTAAGTTACTTATTAGCACGAATCATGTCGGCGACTCATAAATAGCCCGAGACCGCCCACATTCGGTCGGACACCGGCCCGCTGCCAACAAGGGCGAATTCCCACCCTACACCCCCTCCTTCCCCAAATGACGCCACTGATATATAATAGAGAATATTATGAGATAGGTATTATAGACCGAGCTCTGTGGAAGTTGAGGACACTAGGGTGGCTGACTCCAAATAGTTATTTGAAAGGACGAAGGAGAAGAAGAAGGGAAGAATATTTGATTTTTGTTCCATGATTTTTGAACACCTTGTATAATATAATATAATGTAAGTATTCTTGGTATTTACATCCGTCAAAACTATTATTTTGTATCAATATAATGTATCATTATATACATTTAATATAATAACGGCAAAAACTGATTTTTACTCATTTTTCTATATTTATTTTTAACTAAATTCCTTTAAGAATTAGAACACCTATGTGTCCTATAATATATCATATACTATATATTTACTTGTTTATTTATTTTTAGATTCTGAGGAAGACTTATTTCTATCGATACATGCATACTCATTTTCTGGTAGTAAATTATATTTAATTTGTACTTTAAGTTAGTTGGTCATTTTTCAATTTTCCCAATGGTTTTCTATGCGTAAGGAAAAGTTACAAAAAAATGACGAAAAAAACGACAAAAATATGATTTTGGCCAATCAAGATTATTTTTTCTTTGAAATTTTGGAAAAAATTATATTAAAATTTTGAAATTTATACCGATGTGTTTTACAATGATGTTTATTTTTCAATGATATAATATTATTTTATTTTAAGTCCACGCACGTGTCGTCACGCTTGTACCATAAATTTCTAACTATATTTAATTCTTATTCTGGATAATGTATAAATTGTTGTATTATCTTATAAATGTATAAATTATACATTGAGCATGTCGATTTTAACTCTATGTTGTTTGTTATGTTTCATTGTTTAAAAGTATTATTAATTTGTTATCGGAAGAAAACAACTATTAAAAAAACTGTAAATACAATTATAACACAAATTTATACTAAATATAAATTATTACAGTAACCGTTAACTATATTAACTAACTATTGTAAATCATTAAGGTTTATATTATAAATAATTTTTAATGTCACACTCAATCTGATATATTGCTAGATTTGTTCTTACTGCGAATACATACTTATAATATATAATAAGCTCCACTCATAATCGTTTTTTTCGAATTCAATGATTTATCGTTGCTTTCAACTGTGATACAACAACCAAGATGTCCTGAATCCTGACTGACAATAGGAGTGCTTCCATCCCCTACTTAGTTCGTTTTTATTCATCCATTTTTATTTATTTTTACCGTTTGATATTTTGGACACTTATAAATGTAATAAATAAATGCAACTATAGTGCAATTTGTTACGTTAAAATATTAACAATAATAATATTTCGATTGCTTACCAAATTTTTCGTCAGATTTTACTTTTTCTTTATATTCGCATAAAACTTAAACTATTTGTTTTTGGTTTCGTTTTCATGATATAATTATAATATTATTATTTGTGACACTGTATTTTCTTTTCAAATAATAGATTATAGTAGTGAAATCATACAGCAAATTAATTTCATTAGTTCTGCTTCTACAACGGAAAAAATATCACTGACTACTATCAGTTATCGTAATGTACGGCAAAGTTGAAAATGTTTTGTTAAGAACGTAGATACCGTTAAATAATTTTTTTTTTCGTAATTTATAAACACAAATTAAAACTTTTACATTATTAGCTGTACCTATCTATAGCATAATAAATTACTAAATAAACTATTAAGTGATAGGTGTGGTTTTCTAATTTTTCTAGACATTAGAAGGAGTGATGATCCATAATTAATTTACCTACTTATTTCTTTATCTAAAAATACCTTTGAAATTAGTAATTCATATTGAGCTATTTAACAGTGTTCGATTTTCAATTATGGTATACATATTTCATGTTAAAACTCAAAATATTTACTATACTCAATGTATAAGCATACATAGCTTGAGTTTTAATTATATATCTATAGTAAAAAGTTAAATAAAATAATATTGGAAATCAAAATTATTAAAAACATTGATGAAAATATAAAAATTAACGTTACCTATTAAATCATATTGGTCTTATTTAATGTGTTTGTTTCATCATTAGCCCTCAAATCAACTTATCTGCAGTCTTGGTGAGGTTTTTACAAGTAAGTTTCAGTTCATCTAAGTTTTCTTTAGTACAGTAAAATCACCAGCATATGCAATAAATTATAATCTCGAGTTCTTAGTACTGTTCCGTCACTAACATTCATTTATGTGACTATTTTGCTAATACCATATTAAATTTTATTGATAAATGTGCATCCCCTTGCCTTAGACCAGTGGTAATTGTAACTAAGTCTGAAGTCTCCTATGCTGATTTTCCTATTGCTGCTAATTTCCGTATTATTGAGGCCCTCTTCAATTACATAAACTTACTTAATCGGAAATTGAAACTCTTTTTGTACATTTATTAGGCTTGGTAAATGAATGAGATCATAAGCTTTTCTAAAATCCAAAAATGTTATGCACAATAATTTGTCAAATCATCATGATTTGTCCTATACAGAATATTTGATCAATTTTTGACCTATTGAATCTGAAAGCACTGATAATCCCCCAAAGGTTTCTCAGCTACTGGTTTGATTTTATTTAAGATATTATACGTTACGTTTAGTAAATATATATACCTCTATAATTATTAGTGTTATTATAAATGTATGAATTGGACATATCCCCATCCCATTCCAACTCTCTGGAAATGTTTCCTTTTCCAAATGAGGTATAATAGGTATATTAGCTTACGTGTGTTATATAGCTTATGTCTAAGATCTTTAGAATTTCACTATGTATCTTGCTCTGTTGACTTACTGTTATTCAAGAACTTTACTAGCATTTCAGTTTCCTGTGTCGGCGATGCTATGCATTCATCTCAGTTTGGTTTCATATGTGTCCATGATAAGATATTTATGAGATATTCACGGTTAAAAAATAGTTCAAAATATACCATCCATTTTTCTGTAATGTCTAGTTAAGCTGTGATTGAACTCATAGCTGTGATGAGCTCAACCAAGGCCTCGTAAATTTTTAGAAACTTTTTAAATTCTCTAAACTTTCCTCTAATTTTATTAATCTTTTGGTATAATTGTCATGTTCTGTGTCCTATATAATATTTTCTTGCTTCTATTAACATATTATGGACAAATTTTCTTATCTCGTATTTTAAATTTTTAAATATATTTAAACTAGTAAAATAGTAGTGACTATTTGAGCGCGTTTTTGTTTTAATTAAATATTCGTGTCCATAAATGCATTAGGTATCTATAATACAGTCGCAACTCTTCATAGTAGTCTTTGAATTCTTACATACAATTATATTTTTTTTAGAAATGTACATATACTTTATCTATGCACATATTTCATCAATAGCAAACAAAAAAAACTGCATTCATTCGAAATATTATAATATTTTCGAAAGTGATTATTCAAATTTGAATATTATACTGTTCGTTTGTTTTTTTTTCATTGCAAACCGACAAAACCATAGCTATTAATAATATTTATGTACTGCATAGACCTATTGTGGTCGAGCGTGGAAAAGTCAATTGTAGACACACGCACAGAGCTCACATGCAGATTACTGGACGCACGATTTACGTGTGACAACCATTCACGACGTTTCGTATATATACGTAAATGTTATTTTTAAAAAACTATTTCTCTGTACAGTATTAGCCGTGTGTGTATGTATGTAGTAAACACTATTCGCGAGATCCGTCGAATAAACATTCATATATACTTACACATTCCTATCATTATTATTATTACTATTATTATTCAGGTACTCTCCTCGTTTCAGAGAGTACTTACGACAATAATAGACTGTGTACACATATCGAGGAATATAATATGTGAGAAACGGCGACGAATAGGACGTCCGTGTCCGAGGCCGTATTGATGTGTATGCTTTTTTAAGTGACATATTGTTTTTTTAAACATTCATTTGTCGGTTTTTTTTTTTTTTTTTTATCGTCTTGCAATTGTCAAAATAGAATCAAAACGAAACAGAAAAAAAAAAACATAAAATAATGAAAAAAAACAACAACCGAGTTTCGTATTGTCGCATAGGTACAAATTAGTAGGTTATTAAATATTGTTTTCTTCGCGATGCCGATGTACCAGAAAAGATTTCCTTTCATCCGCGGTCTTATAATGAGCGGCACATCGGCGCGTATAGTATTTTTTTTCTCTCTGCCGATTCGTCTCGAACAGGATGGCTCTATACGGTGTAGACCACAGCAGTCTATAGATACTCGTATAATGCACTATGAGACAAAGTTACATCCACCGACTCTGGTTCCCATATATTGAAGGTCCTTCTCTGCCTATGTATAAGCGAAAAACACAATATACTCGTTTCACTATTTACATTATTATTATTATTATTATTATTATTATTTTTTTTTTTTTTTTTTGTCGTCATATTTATTCATTATCCTCTTCGTCATCGTCAAAGATGCGACAAAATATGCACAAGATCGCGGCGCGCGACCCCGAGATACATAACGCGTATACCTATAATATTATATGTGGGTCGTTGGCTGGACGGTGTTTTTTTTTTCTATCAATAGATCGATAACGTTTTATCGGCCCGAATTTCGTATATAATTATAGTAGTAAGTCTTTAGAAAATATCATATTATAATAACACACTGCACACATATTCACACAATACACGGGCATCATGAAAAAAAAATGGCTGTTTTCCGGGACCGTCGAAGAAAACGGTGTATATATTATGCGAACACTCGTCGTCGACGGCGAACGCGCGATGAGTTGCGAATATTCTTTTGTAAGATCGGTTCATTATTTTTCGAAAAATAATATTGTACGCGCGCGCCTTATTGTTGCCCGATCTTGCAGACGATGTAGGTTGCATTTTTAAACACTCCGACTTCAGGACAGAGAATGGCACCTTGTCGAGTGTTATGAATTGCTGTTAAAACGGCTATCAGCAAATTCACCATCACCTACAAGTTAAGACCGTACGTCGTAAAAACACGTTACGGTATCATGTATGCCTCTTATGAGGTATGGACTATAGAGAGCTACATTCAAAGGATTGTATTTTCTCCGCGTTATAGTATAATATTCCGAGTATTTTGCATTTCCGCAAGTCATATATAATAATATGATTCCATAAGTTTAGAAACTTTCAAAAAAGTTTACCCATTTAATTACGTACATAGTGTTTGTAAAATTACAAATCGTCCTAGTATGCCTGTATAATATAGTGTACACTATATACATATATACGCATTAGATATTTATATTGCTATAGTACTTAAAACTCATGAGTGGTGATTAAAAAAAAAAGGACATTTCGTCATGATTTTTCACCGAGACGAGATTTATTGATAGGTTCTGAGGTAACACTGTTTACAATTATTTCTTATAATGTTATACCGACGGTTTGAAATTGTTCATATTTATTTAAATAATGGAAATGTTTACAGTTGTCCAATAATTTTAGATTCTGGGCGAAACGAAGAATGTATTGGTTTTAAAATTATGTTTTTTTTTTTTTTTTTTTTTGGGTCTGTATACTTTTTTGGATAGAAGGAATAAGGAGTCGGAGTAGGTATTTTGAAACAACGAATAAAGTTGTCATAGTTATCTTTTTTTATAATAATATTCATACTTACTGAACTTTGCTTAGAATCATTTTTTGAGTGCAATGATTTATCTTTACTTTTAAATTAAAAATAATAATAGTATACTATCTTTCCCCCATCAATGGACCACGATGGACCAACTTTCACCATCTATATTTGAATGATATTTTAAATTCATAAACAAGAATATGTACAAAATAATATCTACAGTGTCTCAATCACACACTGAATATTGATAAAAAAAAAATTAGATTATAATAATATACCTGATAAATAAAGTTTCATTTAATTCAAAAATGTGTATTATAATATTAAAATTATGTATTTATTTGCGCCCAACAGTAAATTTTTGAAAAATACATAAAAGAAATTATATAATAAATAAAATACAAAAATACAGTAAGAAAGTCCTTGTGTATGTACAAGTAAAATAAAGGATTATTTCTACAAATTACGTTTAAGTTAGAGTTACTAACTAATTTAATTTGGTATGGCCACAGAACTACAATTAAACGTTATAAATGTATATTGGTTGGATTCCCATAATGAAGCATCTTGTGCAAAGGATTGTAATTAGTGGAATGGAATGGGACATAAAAGAAAGACTAGTTTCTTGAATAATAAGTGGTATACGGAAATAAATGCTGGACAATAGAATTGGAGCATCTAATGAGCCGTTGATAATCGAAGAAATTAAATGCAAATCAAATGACGAAAGGACAAGGAAGGAATACTTTTAGGTTACTCCGTAAAAGGGAATAATCACGACGAGGATCTTCAATTTAAAGGATATAGGAGCAAGGTATATTTTTCTACGCGCTCAATACGCAATTGATCCTTAACTAAGTAAGGGTGCCATACAATCACTCCAAAGTTTAAAATGGAGCGAATCAAAGCCAAGTAAAATACAAGGGAGCAGTCAAATAAATTAAATATTTTTTATTTTCCTATTGATGGAACCTAAAACATTATAATGGTAATGTTAATATAATGATCAAGTTTAAAGAAAGAGTGAGATAAATATCTAGATATTAGAACTACTAGGAGAGACTATATCAAGATACATTTTTATACCGTTATCAAAGAGTAAAAGTTTAACATTACAGATTCATTTTTAATAGAATTGTCAAACAAGATGAATAGAAGAGGACTTATAATATTATGACCGCCATTTATATTTTTTAATACCAGAAGCTCCAACATTTAATTCTGAGGTAGAATTAGGGGTTTTAAAGAACCTTTGTTACTATGCCGATTATGCCGAGAAATTTAAGTTCACAGAGTACGAGACAATAATCAACAGTGCCAAAAACTATTTTAAAATCCTAACCTAATCTAACTTGACCATCACGTTCAATTAATCATATGATGTAAAAATAACACTACTCGTGGTAGTTGGCTAACCAGGTCCTCGATGTTCATCTATTATAATATGATTTCAACTTATTTTTATGCGAGAGTAAACGATAGATTCAAATAGTTTAGCTAGGTAAGGTTTGATAGAAATGAGCCTATAGTTATTTACATTAGATTTAAAAACAGGAGCTATAGAACAAATTTTCCAAACACAATAAGGATATTTTCATCCGGAGAATGTCCAAAAAGTAAAATATGGGATACGTAATAATTGAGTGGTGGCAGTTATACAGACAATTATAGTAAATTATCACGAAAGATATTATTTATTGTTATAAAATATAAAGGAGGCTTATAAGTAGAGAATAGTTAAAGATTTTAAGATTCAGTAGGAATCGCTGAAAAAACTTTATATAAGTGAAATATAGAAGGGGTTCCTCACATATTTCCAAAAATTGGAAGGGGAGAGTAGTTAGTGTTTTTTCGATAAAGCTGATAAATGTTTTATAACCAGTTTTGGATTTAGCATTTAGCTTTTATATTTAGCTCGAAGCTCAGAGAAAGATATTTATCTAATAGTTATATTCGAGTTTAAAACTTTTGAAAGTTAAATTAACTTTTTCTAAAAATAAGACTTTTAAGTTCATATGATACACAACAGGAGAGGAATAAATATTAGGTATTAGGAAGAACAAATTTTTCGATATCATTTAAGAGAGCATCGTTAAACATTAAATACTTCAATCGCATCATATATATATATATAGGTATATTATATATATATAATACGATGAAAAAATAGTAATTTATCGTATTAACTGGATATAACCGTATTTCTGTAGTGAATGCGTACCTTTACTACGTATAATATTTATAAAGGTATTATTGGTCCAGTTCATCTATGCTCTTGCCCCCTTCCCCCCCGGATGTTAAATTTAAACGTTTAACCAAAGATCAGGAATTTAAAAAATAAAACTAAAAATTTTGTACAATACATCGATTTTTTTTCATCCAAACATTGACTTCAATACAACTATAAAGGTATGATGTAATTGGAATATTTATGTTAATTCCATATTAAATGAAAATTTTTTAAAATTTTCAAAATAGTTGAAAAAAAAATATCAATTTAATAGATTTTAAAACATCGACGTTTAAAAGTATTTGCCTATCTCTATAGAAAATTATGTATTATCAACATTTTGTAATAATTAAAAAATTAATTCTGTTTAACATATACCTCAAAAGATATCTTTGACAACACACCTTCGTATATACAGTTTTATACTTATTGATATTTGTTGTGTATTATGTATTTAAATATTCGAAACGTTCGCTTGAAAATTAAATTCGTTCGTTTTCATGTTCATATTTATTTAAAATGAACATGTCCATCTAGTCATTAATTTTAATTAGTTAATTATTAACAAAACATTTTTTATTATATTTACCGAAACATTACAGATTCATAAAAACTGTCGTTATAATGTGGAAGCTGGCCCACTGAATCGGATTTTTATCATATATAATTACATAATATAATAGGATAGCGAAATATTTAGATTTTTTAGTTTAATTTAAACGAACTAACAATCATTTAATTTCCTTAAAAATATGAACGACATTCAAATTCACAAATTTACGTTTCATATTTTGAAAGATACGATTGGCGTTCACTTGAACGTCGTTCTTTCTAAACACTGATGTATTTAAATATGAACGAATATAATAATGATCGCCAGTAAACTAATAAAAATTATTTAAATATTAATTAATTTGATTTTAAATATATCTTAAAATAATATAAATGTGATCATTAATCATGAATACATTTTAATAAATTTAATAATAATAGTACTATTATAATCAAGTTATTAAAACTTAAATTGTAAATATTTTCGCGATCATAAATAAATAATAATATTATTCTACCTACCCATAAGATCAGTTTTCCAGTATGATTTGGTCATTTTTTTTATTCATAAACTGTTTTTATGTATAATCTAATAATCTGTTAAACTTTCACCTTTAAATTTTCAAACATACCAACTGATGTAGAAAAATAAAGTGACTTGTTATAATATAATATATAATAGAAAAGAATGACACATAAAGCATATACTTAGGTAGTTTATTTTCTTTCTTTTGACGATTGGAAACTATATTTTAATCCTGTCATTTTCTACACAAATAACTATTTATATAAGAAATTTTTACAATGTACACACGAACATTGTACTATAATATTCTATACCTAAGGTTTAAAATGAAAAAAAAAAATGTTAAATATATTTTGAAACTTAAATTTTGTAACCGATATTTTTTTTCATCTTTGGTCCAATTATATTTTGTAGGCTGCAGTAAGTATTCACATTCGCTGAACAATATTCCTCGCCGCTATACACATATGAGCATTTTCATTTTGAAAAATACTTTTTATATACTTATTATAGATTATAATGAATTGTTGAGTGCTACTGCGAATATTATTTTTAAATCAATTTTTACTATTTCAATCTAATAAACATATAGATGTAATATCAAAATACAGATATATAACAATCATTTGCGAGTTGAATTAAGTGAAACGAGTTTCCATCTCATATTGGCTCAGTGACTTTTCGTTTTTAAATATTATTAACACTAATTTTTTTTGGTTTTTTTTTCAGGTTAAAGTATATATTATATTTATTTTAGATATTTAATGTGTAATTTTTATAACTATTCTTAGCTGCGCACCATTGCGTTCATATACCTAACAACGTTTTTCAATACATAATTATCAGAGTTATATTATATTGTATTCTGAATGTTTTTTTAAAAAATTATTTTCCAATTTTTATTCTTATATATTATATATTTACATTTTTGTAATAATTAATATAATTATGAATAACGAGGTTGTAAAATTTAAACCATAGTTATATAGTCTTGCAATTGTTTATATATGCCAATTAGGTCTCTAAATCATCATTTATAATTATAATTAATATATGTGTGTTTTATTCATAATATTTGTTATCTTAATAACACTTCTGTGGTTACAAAAAATTAATTTTATAACACCTTAACTCTCATCAATCGACAATCCAAAAGTACGCATAAACAAGTAGTTCAGATAAATAATAGAGTTTTGGATAAATTCTGATCTATTGTTAACGATAGTCTTACAAACATTTTTTTAATATTTATGGACCCGACTGAACCAAACTATATAGGTTATAGCCCTGAATACCCGTATATATTTTAATATTATTTTAATCCGACATTCGTAATATATTACGTCTAACGTAGGATAAAAATATTTAAAAATTAAAAAGTGAAACATATTTTTCATCCCCCGCCATCTCAGTGATCTTAATATCGACATTATAATTTAATTTTACAAATTAGGTTAAAAACAAAAAATGATCAAATTTTCCCACAAATCATAAAAATCTACCAACTTTATATTGATTTATTTTCGATCACTTGAAACTTTTATGAAAATCTAGTAAAGAAAAAAAATTGTTTGAATTTCCAATTTATTACTATTTTATATTATCAAATGGGTATTGAAGTCAAATAAACGGGACAATAAGCGTCTTGTTTGGAGTTTATCGGGACAACCGGACGCAATGCTGAAAAACGCTGGACAATCTCGTTTAAACCAAGACGTCGTATGGTCACTATATAGTCTAAGGTAGTCAGAACAAAGCATAATATACTTTCTGGTGACGTGTGTGTGTGTGTATAAATCGTTTAATCGTGTCTAGAGCATATGTAAATCGTTTTAAAAATTTCACTTTTTATAAATCACATATATGACTATAAATATATATATATATATATATTATGTTTAAAATATAAAAGATGACCCGATTAATGTTCGAAATTGCAATTTCAAAATTATTTTCATATACAAAATTAGGTATAATACAATAATATAAGTAAGAGTAGCCTACTTTTTAAATTCAAATATTAAATGAAATATTTATAAATTCGTGATACAGAATAAATAACCCGTATGCAGCTGCGGTTCATTAATATTATGGCATATTAATGATAAATATAATGCTTACTTCGCATCGCGTGTCGCGTATGGTACTGTATTCAGGCAAGAACGGTCTATTAATCGTACCGAAATAATTATATCTCTGTATAATATGTTTGTGCGTACTATACTATAGTTTACTATTGAAAAATGCCCCAATGTCTATAAATATATATTATATTTAAAAAAAATATTCTAAGCCAAATAAAAATAAAAAGCGTGGACAGGAAATGTTAGGTATATAGGCTGTATGTATTGGTATTGACCACTCGTCTCGCTTCGCTTACGTCGATGCTGTATTATATTGTTATTCCAAGTACAAAAGCAACGGATAATTTGTAGTATTTGGAAAACGATTTTCAGTGTATACGCCGAATTCGCGCTACATAGTGATTGTAGGATATTTTATTAATTTGTAAACACTTATAAAAACATTGATTACGTAAGTACTACAATATGATATTATTGATATGCCGTGAACAGAATTTAAAAATTATATTAATGTATTTCGAACAATGTATAATATATTGGGTCCGAGATAAAATGTTAAATCAGTTAAATTAACGCAGTTTTAAAATATTATGAAAAATTTGTACTGGTAAAATAATATGAAAGTTTCTTGTCCCCCATCAGTGTCTCGCCCAAGGAATTTTTGTTCTTTCAAATTTTCGAATTTTCTGGAAAACTGCAAAAAAAAAATTATCTGTATAAATTAATTTCATTTATGTTGATTTATAATCAATTCATATTTTTTTTTATAATGTCATATTATAAATTAAGGTATATATCTACCTATTAACTACTGAATATTGAATAAAGAAAAAGTAGCCAAATTGTGTTATCTAAATTAAATAAACTACGTCAAATTCTCTTCCAACGAGAAGAATGGTGGTCGAATAATATTTTTATATTAAATGGCCGTCAAAATTTATCATGTCTCATTTTTGATATTTAAGTGGTTCTATATAGATACAGATATGGTATATATAGATATACTTGTAACGATGTTTCAAGAAAAATAAAAAACTAACAATATTTAAAAGTTTAAAATGTTTTTTTATTTATACAATTTTACTCTCTTTTTTATATGCCATTTTTTATTATGTATCTTATTACAACAATCGAATCTTATCTTTAAAAAAAAACCAAAATTGATCTATATATATATAAAACCACTATGAATAGCACTAGATAGTGATTTGTTATCAATCAAAGAGTTTTTTCTTTTATTTCTAAGATATTTGTAAATAGATAAAAATAGTAAATGATGTTGCTAGTTTCTTTTTGAAAATATAATATATGTATAGCTACACGTTCTTAAATAAATATAAAAGAGCATCACAAAATATCCCAAATATTTATAAAACGTTCCTACCAACAAAGTATGTTAAAAATTTATTTTTATTAACCTAACCATATTGACAAATAATTAATTGTAATGATAATTAAAAGAACCTAAAATTCTATTTATAGAACACCACTTTATTTTATTTATATAAATGATAAAATAAAAAATAAAAATAATATTCAAACATGGCCGTATCCCAATAAATTACATGCAAATATAAACATGAATACGTCATAATTGTATAATAATTATATTAATTTTTATTATAATAAAAAAAGTAAGGATTTCTCTTAATTATTTAAAAACATTTATATTATTGTAGAGAATTTTTAACGAAGTATGTGTATAAATATTACCTACTAGTCACTCGGAAAACAGCTTTTAAGTGGAAAAAGGTAAATAAAAAAAGTACGATTTTATCAGATTAAAAAAGTAATTTGTGTGTTCGTAGACATTTAATAAGCATAATAATATTTTAGCATATTTTCATACTTATACCTGTATAATAAATCGTAAACTTTACCTACACACAACTTTTGGTTAGTTATAGGACCACAAAATAACATTAATTTATATAAATATCAGCTTAATAAATAAATAGCTTTAAATACTAGCTTAAATGTTTATGTTATTATTATTTAACAGTAAATTCTTACAACTTTCTTTTTACGTTAATACATTAAAAGGCAAACAATTCTCACAAGTTTAGTATACACAATTTAATAAAAGTCTAAATAAAATCATCAAAATTCATTTTTCTACTTGGTAATATTTAAATTTTAATACATGTGGATGGTATCACAAAATCTTTTATAATAATGATAATAGATATAATATATACAATATACTAAATACATTTTAAGTTGATTGTAAAATAATTTTTATTTTGTATAAAAGTAAAAATATTTTAAAAATAGAATAAAGTAAATATATATATATTTATTTAAATTTTAAACGTTTATTGTGGTTTTTTTCAATATTGACTTTTTACTGAAAATAATTTAATATCTCTTTTTGAGTTAATTTTATCACAATTCATAATACTATAGTTACCTATGATAGTAGTTTCATCAATTAACTATCAATTAATGCAAGAGAGTGTTATATAATATAATATAATATATATAATATTATAATTAATAATAATATTATTATATATAATATAATATATAGAATATTATATATATGCTGACTTATCCCACTGATTGAGAGAGGGTGCAATACAAATTATTGTATTATACTCAATTAATCCTTCATTAAAATTAAAAAAAAATTTATTTCACCCGTATGTTTGTTATATTAGATTATGTATATAATATTAGAGGATGCCGATAATTATTATATTTAATTTTTCTACATTATAAGGTAATTTTTTTATAATTTCATGTCATTTTTAATTATATTTCACTAATTAAAAGAAAAATCATGAGTTTATTATTTTTCATTATTAATTATTATATTTATATATATGTACCTACAAATATTTTAGATTCTGACCGTAGAAATAAATGTATTAGTTTTACAATGATTTTTTATAAGAAATTTTTCTGTATGTATGTATAATGTACACACTTTTTAGACAGAAATAGTAAAGTAAGTTTTCTAGTATAGTGGTATTTTATAGAAAATTCGTTCTAGTTGGTACTTTATTGAGGTCATTTTTTGATTTTAGTTTTCAAACTAGTCGTTTTCAAACAAAGTAGTATTCAAAAGTGTAACGAAAAATTACCTTTTATGAAGGAAATAATACGAAAAATCGTTATAAATTGGAAAATAATAAATAATACTACCGAAAATATAGTACCAAAACTAAAAGTGATATATAATATATATAACTACCAAATAGGACCGACAATTTGTATAAATTGGAAAATTTAATTTCCAGAAACTTGAGATTTACACTTATATTATTTTATGTTATTTATATTTTTCATTAACTATATAAATGCTGATGGTAATACCTATATATTAAATACACCGAAGCTTTACTCAATCGAAAAAATATACTATCATTCCTTTCAAATTCAATATATCCACCACCAGTATCCTACCAACGAGCGAAGTGCATCCACCCGTACTTTTTTTTTTATTGAAAACTTATGACGACTATTAAAACTCGACATCCATACATGACATTTTCGATAATGACAATAACACAACAGAGAGTGTCGCTACCGTTAAATGTCGTACATTTCAAATGTATTACATATTATACAATATTTATCAACGTGTGTCGTGCTTTTAACCGTGATGCCAAGTTCTGAATTCAACAAAATTTTAGTTGCATTTTCCATTTCGTTAAATACATATATGCACCCGCGTGTGTATCTGTATTGATTTTCAATGTTCAAATTTCAAGAGAATTTTTTCATGTTTTTAGGTAATTAATTGGTTTTTTTATGGTATTTTTATAGTTTTTTTTTTTTAAGGAATCAACATCCAGGCCCTAATAATTATTATGATTTATCCCACGAAGAGTGATTGTAAAATTTAAAAATTATACCTAATTCAAATACATAGATTTTGTATTTAATCGTTTTCTTTGGCAGAACGTGGCAGTGCGTTCCATTTGTACACCGCGGCCGTGTTATAAAATAGTAGTATTTCACATTATAGTACTCGTATATATCATAATGTCGTTTTTCAAATAAATCGTGTCGATCGATCGAGATGTTATATACATATGGGATTGGGCGATATAGACGGTCATGTCTAATCCGTGTCGCATTCTGTACACGCCGTCGACAAACTTTTCAACGGTCCATCAACCAATCTCGTCTGCCACTGATACACTTTGCTGTTATATATTATTATTTACATTGTACGTACATTCGTACATAATAAATTAGGTACATTGTAGTATTTCCATTTGGATCTCTTCGGCGGCCCCACAGGACACTAATGAAAATGACCAGGTGTATAATATACCAAGGCCGGGTGTGTCGAATGAAAATACACTGTCACTTGATAAACGCATATTTCTCCGGAATGTATGCCAAGTGGAGATGTGTCGGCACAATTATTATTATTTCCATGTGTCCGGTACGAATGCAAAATTAATTTATACACTCGAAACGCGGTGTGTATGGAATACACGATTTGTATTATTATTTCTTATGTGTCTATGTGTATATATATATATTATATAGGTGTACAACCGAACAGTTCCGATGTTACTTTCAGATTCGAAATGAAATAGTTATTTCGAAAAAATATATAGTAATATGTACGCAATAGTCAATAAGACGTATATACCTACGGTATATATATATACTTAAATGTACGTATTTACGGTAGGGTAACCGTATTTAGAAAATAAAAAACTGGAAAAAAAACAGATCATTCAAAAATATAAATAAGCAATAAAGGTCATTCGAAATTTTCCTACAAAAACCTTGGAATAGCTTAGAAAAATGGTAGATAAACCGAGAAAAATGCGTTTTTCCTACAAATCATACAAAGACGGGACATAAACGGAACCTGCCTTCTAAAACTGGATAATAAGAGTCCCGTTTAAAATATGTTGGAACAACGGGACGAAATGCTGGAAAACGGGACAATCTAGACAATCCAGTTTTAAACGGTCGTATGCGATCACCCAAATATACGATGACAATACGATATCCGAAGGGTTTATGTATAAAATCAACAATGAACCAAGTAGATTATTAATTCTTCAAATGGTAAAAGAAAACACATTTTTAAATTAAAACATAAATTAGTATATTTTATTATAATAATTTATGTTAAACAAAAAGAAAATAATATTAAACAGTCGAATTAATATATCTATACCCAATATAAAATGTTTGAGCAATCGTCGGTCAATTGCAAACTAAAAACCAAAGCATATATTATTATATTATTATTAGATATTAATCATATTTTATGGATAGACTTCAATAAATATGAAAAAAAAAAATGTGACAAATTAACGTTTCAAATCTATTGTTAAAGAACACACCTAGTTTACTGTCTTTTAAAAATTGAAAATCTAGGTATAAGTATATAAATTATTGTGGTTTATAACTAATCATAAAATTTTGTATATTTTAAAACTTGATTTAGCTGCAATTATAACTACGGTTTGTAAGTAGGCTGGTACATATCAAAATGTACCTATACATACCCATTTATTTTATCAAACTTAACATTTCATAAATTATTGTATGTATATTTTTCGTATTCCATTTTCCGAAATAATTGACATTTTTTATAAATGAATAAGATATTTATTATCGTTCACATTTTTGTTTTTCAAATAATTTATATAGGTTTATTTAACTGATTTTATTATTTATTTTATTGAACTAAAGTTTAATGTACCTATATGCAAATGAACATAAAATGATTCGTTTTTTCATAACTTAACTTTTTTTTCACATAATCAATAATTTTATTCGATGCAATACGTATATTTATTGGCTATTCTGTAATATTATCAAAGTTCAAAAAAACAGAATATTAAATGAAGTGGCCAATAAAGGCTGTGGTTTTTATAATTTTAACAAATAATATTTATATAAGTAAAATTTAATTTAATTTAATTATGTTAGATAATTCTTAATATTGTTGTATCATTTGGAATAAACATATTTATTTTTAATTTTGCCACCTATATGAGTATATTATTTCATTAATATACTTAATAAATTGTGTTCTAAATCGTGTGGTAATACAAAAATACTCAACACATATAAAAAAAAGGTATATATTTTATAAATTTAAAGTACCTAAATGATAAAAACTGAAACATTTTAAATTCGACACTATTATATTAAGTTTTTTTGTTTAGAAGTTAATATTATTTAAATCTCAATACTTTATTTTGTGTTTATAAATACAAGACAGCACATGACCCCTCATCAATGAATATCCCCATCAATGATTGGGGATCCGGACCTCATTCAATTTTTTTTCAAAAGTCAAAATTTTTTTAGAATAAATATTGAACGTTGAAATGTAATTTTTATTAAAGTTTATCGAAATATTATAATACCCGTCTATTAAATATTTATGAATTTATTTATAAAAACGATTGGAATTTCATCCAAAATATTACATTGTTATTAATTAGTATCGTAACATCCACTAATTCTAATTTCATGCACCACAAACATATTATCATGACAATGACTTTTTACATTAAACTATAAAAAATAAACTTAAATAACCTTTTTTTTTTTACTTTAATATATCCAACTGTTCAGAATTCCGTATCGGTTAAAAACGGATGCTATTAATCCATTTAATTTCACATAAACAGTTAAATATATTATGAATAAAAGTCACAAAAATATTTAATGT
This sequence comes from Pemphigus obesinymphae, assembly GCA_025469235.1. Taxonomy (NCBI): domain Eukaryota; kingdom Metazoa; phylum Arthropoda; class Insecta; order Hemiptera; family Aphididae; genus Pemphigus; species Pemphigus obesinymphae. The sequence continues at coordinate 2,248 of JAIPRL010007928.1, read as the reverse complement.
ACATCGAATAGAAGAACTAGAGGAAGAACTATACTTATAGAATGTTATTCTCACTATAACAATAATAATAATTCTCGCTCTACTTTTATAATTAATCATAATTCGTTTCGTCCTTGATAAAAAATAAAAAAAACATTCATTGAGGAATAAACCACAGAAAAAACAATAAAATATTTTGTATATAATATGGCAGGTATATTTCATAAAACACTACCACCTATAAATCCTATATATGACCCAACCCTATTTAACATTAATCCAGTCCGATTTCGGGTTATATTTGATGAAGATTCAAAACTTTTTTTGTCGGGTCGAGTTGGGTAAATTTTAATATTTATCAGATCGGTTAGATTACTTTAACATTAGATGTTCGATTTGATCTTTCTTAATTCGCATTATTATTGATATCAAGGAATTAATAGATAATATTTTACAATTTATAATATCACAGGCTTAAAGTAATATTAATGTACCTACCTAAGTTCCTAAAATAAATTTTAAAATGCTCTCCTTAACAATTTTAAAATACCGTGATAACATCTTTTCACTCTCAGACCGTGATTCACCGGTATTGGGTATATAATCATAAACATTTCGTACTGGCAAAATTTAATATATATGTACCAATTTATGAATTTGATGATCAAGTTAGATCGGGTTATAGTGAATGGAAATGTCACTTGAGTCGTGTTAGGCCTATATATTTCGATGCGGGCAGTTTATTAAATTAAGTGCATTGATTCACTTTAACCAAATATCTTGTACGTGATAATTCAATAGTATTTAAATATAACTTTTAATGATATCGTTTGAAATATATTGTTATGTAATTTTAGGTTTTAAAACCAATATGTATATTTTTTCATTATAGAAAATCTTGCTATAGTAGTTTACATTTTTATCAACTTACAAACACGTTAAAACACGAAACAAATATAAATAATACTATAATATACAGTAATATAATAATATAATAACTAAAAATACAACCTACGTAGCATTTTCAATATTTTCATTTTTTTCAAGATTTATAATTATTAAAAAAAATTAAAAAATTGATTTTTTAACAACTCATAAAACATATAAAAATACACATATCAAAAATTGGCTACTTAAATCGATAGATAATTTTGTTTTTTATAATTTATTTTTTATTTTATGTTTCTACAATATTCTCAACTTGTTAAAAAATGAGAAATTCGTAATCGTGTTTTTTTTAACAAATATCGCCCTTACACAACAATAAAAAATGATATACATATATAATACCTATATATATAAACGAAATGATTATATAAAATATCTGTATTTATTATAAATAAGACTATAGATAAATAAATATTAATTTTAATATACCAATAATTAATATATTATATATTAGGTACATGTTAAAAAAGTTTATGTAAAGCAGCAAAAATTGCAGTAAAAAAACTAAATTAGAGAAATATAATGAGATTTATGAAAAATTAGAAAAAAAGAAAGTTAAAATGCCGGCTAAGAAAAGAGAAAAAATAATTCAGGGATTTTAAAAATGAATGGTGAATAAAAAATGAGTATAAGTGGGTGTTAATAAATGACAGGAAGGTGATAAACAGATTGAAAGAATGTTTTACAGAATTCTTAAATGAGAAATTTCCAAGAGAGAGGTAGTAAATCGAGTTGAGTAGAATTTCGATATGAGAGATTTAACAAGAGAAGAACAAGTGTGAAGTGTGGTAAGAAAAATGAAAATTAAGAAAATGGTAGAACCAGATAGTATGGACCAGTAGAAGTATAGAAAGCATTAGAGAGTTTAGGTAAAGGTGAGCTGTTAAAGACATTTAGCAAAATACTAGTTGAAGGGGAAAATATTGAGGCGTGGAGGAAGAGTTGTGTGGTACCAATGGGAAAGGAAATGTAAAGGAGATTAAATGAGAATTATAGTGTGATAAAACTTATTAGTTACAATATAAAGGCTTCAAAAACTTCAATAGATAAAAAAATAAGAAGTGAGATATTTTTCGGAGAAATCAGTTTGGATTTATCCCTAAGAAAGTAAGAGGTCAACAATAGGGCCAATATTTTGTATCAGACAGTTAGTATTAACTACAGAGAAAATAATCAGAAGTTGTGTATGTTATATATTGATTTAGATTCTATAAAATGGTATAATAAAGTTCTTAGAGAGATTTTGGTATGATCATTAATGAAGAAAATGTTTCCAAAAGTGTACGTGAATGTAATTGAGGACAAGTATGAAGAGGCAAAT
>JAIPRL010007927.1:0-21827 GCA_025469235.1 Pemphigus obesinymphae | reverse complement strand
TTCTTCTTCTTCTTCTTCTTCTTCTTCTTCTTCCTCAGCTTATCGGCCCATTAAGTGCCATCGCTACCATCACAAAACCTCTCCATTTCTCTCTATCGTATGCGTCGTCAAAAGATGACTCTTCTTCTATGTTTTTGATATATTGAGCTATAACGTCCACCTATCGGGTCCTTGGTCTTCCTAATGGACGTTTTTTACTTATTTTGTTAAATAACACTTCTTTTATTACTTGTCCATCCGCTCTCCAAACATGGCCGAACCATTCTAGACGTTTGCTTTTTATATATGAAATAACAATGAAAGTGGAAGTATCAAAGCTGGTTTCAAACCACAGACAAGAATACTTTCCGATGATTTCGGAAACCTAATCACAGAAGAGAAGGATATAGTGAAAAAGACATATATAATTGTAAAACCAATACACTTATCTTTACACACAGAATTTAAAATTGATAAGAGAGCATTATATTTTCTTCGTGAATTAAGATTATTTTATTTGGTAATTTTAAGAAACTGATCAAAATGATCATACAATTATTTTTCTTCCGTTCAATTATTTTTTTGTTATTTCTATTTACATAATAACAAATATATGAGTTTAGTTTTTCTACAAAACTCATCTCGATGACAAAAACGAACGTATATATGAACGGGACCAAATATCATGGAAGAGTGGACTCTACCGTATCGGAAGAGTTGGAAGTGATGACTTGGTTTATACAAGGTGATGTGCGATCACCAACATTGTTCAATATAGCCTTACTAGAAGCGATACGTAGCGTACGAAGCAATAAGCTTGGGATTAACTTATACCCATCGCAGACGCGTATACAAGTGGCGAAGTTAAACGATTTTAGTTTCCAAGTAGTAACGAAACCATTTTTATCAACGTGGAATATTAAGTGGCGAAAAAAAATCTACACGTAATTGTTTATTAAATTTGTATTGTAATTTTATTTGTCGAACATGAGAAAAATCCAAATAACTAAGATCGTCTTATATACGCACGCGATATAATGTCACGTATGCGAAAACTTTCAACCGAAATTTCATTCCGAGCAGGCGTAACAAAAAAAAAAAAAAAAAATACATAAATAAATAAAAATCATCCGTATATTGAACATCGAAGGTCGGTAAAGCATCAAGGTCAAGTCCCTTTTTTCTGTAGTGAAAAAAAATAAAGAATATGCATAACTGCACGCATAAGTAATGCAATATCATATCGTGTATGTTTCATGGATTTATTCGTTTTTTTTTTTTTTTTGGTTTTACAATGTGTGTTTTATTTTTGATATACGTACGTATGTACGTACACTTATTCGGACACAGAAAGAATTTTTTTTTTCAATTCACAATTTCGTCGTAAAAAATTTCATCTGTACAAAATTAATTGGATACACTCAATACCTATATATACTCTGTGTAAAAGTTATCCAGGAACCAGATACGTGACATTTTTATAATAACCTAAATCAAAACTGGTGTTTGAAATTTGACGAAAGAGACATTTTCGGTTTTTAAATGTCCACGTTCCGGAAAAGAGTTCAATAATACTTTCCATAACCATTTAATTGCTGTTGAAATAATTGTAAACATATTTGAAAATAGTCAAAAAATTAAAATACAATAATATTTTTCAATATTAAACTCACCGTGACACTGCAAGTGGTGTCAATAATATTATTAATACAGAAAATGATTAACTAAAAGAGAATAATATGTATAGGTAAGTTTAATGTAGCCTATACGCTACAAGTTGTATGTTTTTCTTATACCTTAAATTTTACGTTTTACATATTTTTTTACAATATATTATATCTATTACATATGGATTAAGTTTATTGAAAGATCGCAGAGTTCACGAACAATTCAATTACGTGTTCATTATAAAATGTATTAATATTTTCCGAAGTACGAAATTGATAGATTTTGTCAATTTTTATAAACGATTTTTTTTGCAATCGATTGAACTGAACAATAAATTGAAATTCGTGGTCACGATTGGATAGTACATTATCACGTTAGATATTCGTCTACAGAGTACTCCGTTACATGTAAATTTCCCATAATAAATATGTTAACAAACCATATTTATGATTCTTTAACTTTGTCTGGTCCAATTTCACACATTACGCCACTTTCAAAATTGAATCCAAACGTTCTAAAGTATTAAAATGAATTTAAATAAATAGTTTTGTGTCAATACCATTTTTAATTGTCACCAAATTATGAAATTTTTCAAAATTTTATTTTTACACGTTTTTATGAGTTGTTAAAAAATTAACTATATTTGTTTTGTTTTTTAAATAACTACAAATCTTTTTTTTTTTTTTCAAAAAAATTAATATATCGAAAAACAGCTATGAATAGGACATAAAAATGAAAAATACAATGCAAGATTTTCATTGAAAATATGTACGTATGACGTACTCTTAATATGGTTTTTAAATTAAAATCGGAACATTGTTTACTTAGTTTTTTCAGGCGTTTTGGTCTCGATCGATGAAAATAAATTGTTTATTTATTTTATTTTATTTAATCACGTTGCCCTATTAAATGCTTTAAACTTTCAATATTTAAGGAAACCGTATTACAACGATTTACAAACATGATGAGCTTATAAATATTATTGTAATGTATACAACTGGCACAAAATTATCATCAACATTTTGTTTGACAATCTATAATTTTACTAATTTTGATAATATATTGATGAAGGATGCTGTGGATGACCGGGCCTCCCTTTCGTCTAATCTAGACTAATCTAGATATAACATAATTAATAAACAAAATACAATTTTAAACAATTTTCCTGGACATGAAAATACATAATTGTGTGCCTAGAGCAACGAAATCTTGCATATGTTACCAGCAAAATGGCAATAATTCTGGTGCAAGGCAATAACAGTATCTGGATTAATCTAATATTTAAATACATTTTTAAAAGACAAAAGTACAATAATTATTATCAGACATCGGACAGTGTGTTTTGACTATAGTTTCCTATAATAAGTTTGTGAAATCCAATGCTTCAATAACGCATTAAAAAGGTAATGTTAAATATTTTATTAAACTTTATAACTTAGCGAGTAACATTTAAAAAAAAAAAAAAAGAATGAAATGACTTATAAATATAAAAATTAACCATACAATTCTTGTAATATGTAACAAGGTTATTAGAAATTGTTTTTTAATAATATTGTACCTAAGTGATGAAAAAAAAAAATTAACCCTAGTATTTTTCGCGCTATCATATCTATACACATTACACATATTATCGTTGAGCTAACGATATATTGTGGGCCGTAATCATTAAGGCCGTTATCTCTTAATGATGTGGTAATCACCATATTGGGATATTAATATATTTTTACCATATAACGCTTGACGGAACCAACAAAAAAAAATTACCGTTAAGGGGATATTGAAGCCCAGTGAATTTTTTGTTGAAAACTCCTTGTACGATAACCAAAATCACATCTTCTTAGATCATCCAATATTAATTTTGTAAACAAATTTGGATTCTTCATAATGTTTACTGTGTTTCTGCTTTTACAATTTTATTATTATTATTTTATGACTGAAAAATTAAGTATAAACAAATGTAGGGCAAAAAAAAAAAAAAAAAAAAATGGAAAGTTTTCTTTTAATTCATATAATTATTATTAAAATTACACATAAAATGTCAATAATTTGAGCATAAGACCATCAAGGTAACATAATTTTGAATGGAAAAAATATTAACCTCAAATCTAATGCCTTAATAACAAAAAAGCCCCTACGCCATATTTCAGAACATATAAAAATTTTGTTTTTGTTCTCCTGAAAAATAATGAATATGTCGCTTAGGCCCTTTTGCCTTTTATCAGTCGACATGTAATATTGGTTTAATCTTGTAAGTTATAATATAGACTAAGGTAGGAACTAGATATATCATAAATAATTATTGAATAATAAATAAAATAAAATCAACTGCATCATTTCGCTGCAAGGATAGACCTCTATAGAAGTTATGCCGAGTCCACACTGAAAGGACACATAAACAAAACAGAAACTGAACTTTTTTTATTTGGAAAAACCAAACATAAACAAAACATACTGCCCATACAGAGTTGACTAAAAATTAATCAGAATATGAACAAAATTCTAACATTTTTTTGTGTTTTGTTTTTTTCTCTTATCCACACACACCGAACAAGTTTGTTTCCAAATTGAAAATTGTAAAACTCATTTTCAATAATCAGATATCTATTCAGTGACTGAAGTTTAAGCAACTCAGACGTAAATAAAAATATAGTAAAATTTTATTTCTCGTAAATTAACACATATTAAAATGTGGAAAATAAGAACAAATATTGAAGACTACGAAGATTTATTTATGCTAGGTGCTGGATATATTTATTTGCAACAACAAAAAAATTTACATTAGCTAGTGGTTTTACAATGATGTTCATTTATTTATTAGCATTCGGTTCAGAACAATTATATAATAGTACAATAGAAAGAGGAACCTGGAGAAAAGATCAAAAAAGTTCCCAATCATTTTTATCAATTGATCAAATAGCTTGAAAGTCATCAATTGAAGCTGCCGAAGTTAGAGATGAATTCAGCGAATATTTCATTTCAGAACATGGTCAAGTACCATGGCAAACAAACTATTCTTAACTAAAATCAATTGTTAACTGTAAATTGTATAATATTATGTTATTAAATGGTATATTATGTTAGTGAACATATTATTTATTATTACTATCTTATTTATTTTTTATATTTTTCTACTCCGAAATAAATATTAGTCGATTATTCTATATATTTTTTTAAATCACAGATAACTTATAATTAGAAAGCACATTATTTTTAACTGAATTTCTTCAGTTAAATCGGCTTATCGCGATTTCCTTGGTTTATTCTTGCCTCGAAGGAAACTCATTAAGTCGTACCAGAACCATTTGATACGAAAATCTCTTCCAGCTCCAGATTTCTGTTCAAAATCGAGACCTCTAATATTTTGAGTAATACTCACATACATTTAAAAATATATATGTATAGGTATTTTATTAATATATACAATGATAATTATATAAATCATATTTACTGACATAGTTTGAACAAATTATGTACCTATTTGAAATGTATTATTAATATATAGTTATATGACCAAATTAAATTTAAAATATATAATTAGTTCAAAATGTTTTTCAGTTATTGATGTTCGTCTTTTTGTTTTATTACCATCACTTATGCTAAATATTCTTTCAGCTGAAGCACTACTGCTTAATAATTCTTATAAGCATTATATAACCACATCATGATTTTAAACTTTGATCTATTAAATAAATCATTTAGCTTATCTGATTTTATAATATTTTTTTTTCATGTACAATTTGCGAGATGTGACATTTTATTTTTATTTTTTAATAAAATAATATAACATAAATATAAAATATAAAAGTATTTAAAATAAATTATTATTCAATACTATAAAAAATCATTTGAATAAATTACCTATTCAAATAATTTTTCTCAAATACTATATAATTTTGTTTATTTCCGACGGTGTATAAAACTCATGCTGTATAAATACCGAAGCTTCGTTCCGTCGAAATATATGATTTATCATTGCTTTCAAATTCAATATATCCACTTTCGGTGTCCTGTTAGGTAGCGTAGTGCGTCCAGCCCATACCGACTGGATTTTTAAGAGGGAAAAAAAGGCAAAAACATAAAACCGATAGATATATATTATTTTAAAATCCGTTTAAGCTCGGTTTTCAAACGTTTTCACAGCGTTTACAACCGAAAACGTTAAAATCAATACCGGTTCTAGGCTCTGATATTCCCCGTATTCTATATATAGTAGGTATAATAATACTTGTATACAATTAAACGTAAGTTTAAAATTCAAGATAATACTGGTAAAAATTAAAAATCTAACTATATTCCTCAAACATTAACACCGGCCGGTTGTTCTTAATTTTACGATAAAAACTATACATTTTACAAAAAATTGATAAGAAACTAATTTTTATTGAATATCGAGTACAATAATATTAGTTCTTTACCTTTTTGACGTAACTTTAAAATCTAAGAGAGAACACGGAAGAGATGAAAGTTTTCACTCCACTTTCACAAAACTTCTTCTTCGACTTATCACGTTCAAATTTTACAAAAATTGTATTTACCGGGTACCTACCAAACAAAACGTCCAGCCCGTCCAACCATTAATTTTTTGTTTTTTTTTTTTTTAACCTCTATAGTTAAGAACCGTCCTAATAACATATACTTTTATTATAGTAAGTTATGATATTATATGTACATGTGATTGTATTATTATGTTATGTGCGTTATGAGCTCGCGCGACAAACCGATAGATAGGCACCTAAATCCGGCGGCGGCGCACGCGTTCGGCCCGGCGGCGGTGCGATTTGAACTTTCACGAGCACCCTCCCCGTCACCACCCTCCACAGAACCGACAGCGGGGCTGAAAGTGCACCTACATTGCCCCCGTGCCACCGATATAGTATAATATCGCAACAAGGCAACTGCGATGCTAAGCGAATACAGGGTGTGTTCCTATATATACGATATTATCGATATTATTATAAATATTATATTATTATTATTATTATTATTATTATTATTGTAGTCAGCAGAGATGCAAAATGATTTTTTTCTCGTCCATATAGGTCATATAACTGTATATCATATTTCGGGAAATTTCATTTCAAGACGATATTTATAGCTTTTTCGTAGCGACAATGGCGCAATGCAGTTATTTCGAACGCATTGTGTGCAGTGTCGATGGAATAGAAATAATTCGGAAAATCCGCGTATATCCATACTTATACATATTATGTACGTTTTATCAATATTATATTGTTGCACAACATCAATACTTGCATAGATGTACATAAATACGTTACATTACGTCCACGTGAATACGATAAATATTGTACACATTAAAATTATTATTATTATATTAATGTCGACGGTGAACTGTTCGGCGTTCATTCATACACAATTTTAATTTATTGGACTTAGGAATATAGTAAAATGAATCTAACATCAAAGAATTCTATTACCTATATTAAATATTATTATATAACGTTATGAAAAAAAATATTATTATTTTATTTGTGTTGAAATCCATAGAAAAAAAATAGCACTAGGGGGATATGACACCCTCCCCCCCTCACCGTTAGCATGCCCATTCCATCACCACCGAACACACCAGCTTACGAATATGAGCTCTTTTTCGGCGTGTTTGCCCGAAACCCTTAGCAGATATCGATCTGACGGTCGATATCACTAAATCGAGGGCTCCGAAATAATTTGCTATTTATTTTAATCGAAAAAAATCCGAAAATAAAATAAATAAATAAGAGTATAGATTGATAGATATTGACTGGGATTCCGTTGTCGAAACGACATAACATGTTTATTATTGACAATAGCTATATTATTACGTAATATAATATATGGCTATGTATATTGGTGCGCGGTGTACAGTATCATCTACAGAAAAAAAAAAATTGTGTGTCTATCGGATAAATTATTATTATAAAACGTTATACGATGAGACTTCCATAAAATGGTTGCGGAAAGGACCGAAAATAATGATTTAGTTAATTAAAATGAAAAATATATATAATATAATTATTTAATAATGTTTAGAGGTATCCGTTCTATAACGAGGTGATCGTAAACGGATTAATAGGCGCAGTTTTTCAATCTAACTTATTCGCCGAACGACACGAGTTAATCGAAAGATAACAAAAAATGTACAATAATTATTGGTTTTCCAATGTCGAAATAACGCTTATTCGTCGAATAATGTTATTCAGTACTATTTGTTTTATCTAAATTATTTTCAACCAATAAATATTCATAATACAGACTTCGGTTCCTTATGAGTTTTATCACTGAAAACTGAAAAGTAATTACTATTTAAATAACATCCATCAACGGAGATTGAGTAAATCCGTGTAACTCGTTCCATAGTTTACTATTATTATCTACCACCTATTGGTATCACTATTTAACGAATAACTTTTGCATTGAAAATCATTTATTCGGAAGATTATATCTCGAATAAATATATTCGACGAATAGTTATCTAACGATTAAGTGGACGTTTGAAAACCCGGACCTAAGCGGATTATATTGACCATATCGAGTGTAGGGCTGTATACAAATACGACGGATTCGGTTTTACCACGTTTACGGTTTTCATTTCCACGTTGCCATTGGATTACCATAATAACAATACACCGCGTATCTATTTATATTCAATTAGGTTAGTGGCTCGAATATTCTCTACGTGAAATTTATCTATGATAGCACTCACGGCAATACAATCTATTTTTTGTAAATTCAAACATCGTTTTTCTTGGGATCGTCGGACTACATCGAGGTCTGTTTAGATTTTTGTTTTTTTCTTCCGAATAAAACACTAATCGGTAAACAATTTAAATGATGTATATTCTATACGAATATATTATATTATAAGCACCAGCTCGAATAAGTTGGAGTACTGAAAAGAAATTCGAGGAGTGTGGAATGCTAGAATTTCCTTGTGTTCAAAAAAAAAAAGATATTTGATTTAAAAATTAGTTTTCAGTCCTACTAAAGTTCATTAACTCTACAAAATTATGACACGTAGAGCTGTAGTATTTATCACGTTGTTGCACCTATGTATAGTATAGGTAATCGTTAAGAGGACGCTACACAGGTGATTTTTGATACCATAGAACACGCTCAATAAGATTGCAAACTAATAAAGTACATTTAGTCCCAAACCACATATTGTCAAAATTAAAAAGAACTACATTTTTTAGTGCACTTTGGAACATTTTTTTTTCGAAAAATTAATTTCCAAAAGAGTTACAATTATTTAAAGAGGTTGTTCACTTGTATATGCAATACATTGCAAGTCGTATGGGGAATAATGAAAAAGAGCTCCGAGGTGCACTCGAAAATATTGTATTCTTTAGTCTTAATAATAGGAGTTGCGGCTCTAAAATTAATCTGGAATCGTTTATTTGCTGTGTAAGTAGAACGATTTTATTAATTTTTTTATTATTATTTAACAAATTTAGTGATAACACGACAATAAAACATGATATTGCCCTATTTTATTGTCCTATTTTCAAATTATTATATTGAATTATTTATGAATAACTGAATTTCCATTTTTCTCGAAATTTCATAAAATTCAACTGCGTTCACGTAAGATAATAATAATAATGTGTATTGTGGAAAGAGTAGGTATTCGGTGACGTTTTTCTGACGGTCGAAATGGGAATTATTCCTCGAAAACAAAATAATGTTGCCGAGAAAAATATCTATTTCTCGTCTCGGACTTTGGGCACACCCCGTACTGCCACCTGCGTGTGTACACACACAAATATTATACAGTTGACGTATATAATACTACTACAAACTACTATACACGTACTACCGTTGTTACTACGCGTAGTGCATGTTTTACGGCGCACAGCTGACCGACGCGTCGTCGACGAGCGGGAAACTTTGAACTTGGGCGTACGACGCGCCACCTACCGGCCAGATGGCGAACCCGCCGGGTCAACACGTCGCGGCCGCGGTAGTCGTCGGCGATAATAATAATTGATTATTCAATGACGTGCCCACGGCCGGGCAAGATCCTAAAAAAAAAAAAAAAAAACGTAGTATCTCCGTAGACACAAGATATAAGAAAATAATGTGTATATTAACTCTTAAGTGAGTACGTAAAATACGTCGCAAGATACTATGTTATCGTTTTCACATTTATTATCTGAAATTTTTTGCGAGGTTCGTACTGAAAGTTCAGAGCACGCCACGCCACGAAAAATAGTCCGTATAAAAACATGGTTTTCCACTTCGAGTATTTTATCGGCTAGAATAATCGCAGTTAATAAATATTTTTAAATATGTTTCATAAGAAATTTTAAATAGTAAATTTTCGACATTTTTATGGATCAACCGTTGCAAATTTAAAATACTTACAAAAAAAAAAAAAACACAAAAAAAGTCAAAAGTTATAAAAAGTTCTCTTCTTTTTTCTACTGCCAATTTTAATGAATTATGATCATTCTGAAAGGTATACAACTTAGTACGAATAGTATATGTATAGTACGAAGGTGGTTTTTTAAACAAATATCGAAATTACCCAACAACAAAAGTTGAAACTAACACAAATGTAATATTTTAAAACTATTTTTTAAATATATTAAAATATTTTTAAATTGTTGAATTTTTATTTTTCTTAAAATTTCATAAAAATTGCCTGTATAAATCAATTAAAAATGAGTGGGTCCTCATAAACAAAAATCTATAATATATAGGCTGCAATATTATAATATTAATATTATACTCTATGAAGACCAACTAACGAGAATATTATACACAGTGGCGTATTTTGAACAAATTTCCGAGAGTTGTCTATGATATTAGGAGGGACCTTACCGACCTAATTTTAAGACGAGACCACTCTACATTATCCGGCTTGTAGAGTTCATAGTTAACAGTTACAAATACATTTAACTCGGAGGTATATTTTACATTTTTTTGAATGACTCGTCTAATAGAGACTACACATTTTTTTAAAATAGCCCCGTGTCAGTACTATTTTTTGTGGTTGTGCAATCAGATTTAGTTTTCCTATATTTGGATTAAAAATTTGGGGATTTAAATTCGATTGTAGCCCCGGTGTTTTATGTATGCATAAAATTAGTTTCCAGTCTCTTATTTTGCGTGTGCAACGTTCACTTATAATTATTGTGCCACACAACTTTCCTTCCCGAGTAAATTAAATCTCAGAAAATGCTCATATACTGCTATGAGTAGTTTTAGCGTAAAGATGTATCATTACAAAATTAAAGATCAAAACTTTATCTTGGACTTTAATAATAAACTTGGTAGATTTTTGTTAAAAGTTGATATATAAGCCATTAGTTAATTGTAAATTTAAATGTTTTATAACTCTATTTCTAATTATCTATATAAAAAATAACCCTTGACAAAATGTTAAAAACTAATGATTTTTAAACGTATTTTAATCGATTTATTAAAATCTGTGTGAAGGATATAAAAGTTTTTAAAACAACACTTTTTGTGTTTTGTTTAGTTTCCTATTTAATTATGTTTTATGTTTTAAGTTTGATATTGTTTTTTTTTATTTGCATAGAATTAATATAATATAAATTTAAAAAAAATGAATTAATTAATTTTCTTCGATTTTATTATAGTTTACAATTTTCTATGTATTTTGTATATTTAAATTGGAAAAAATACGAGATACAAATACAAAATTTGGCAAGAAAATAGATAAAGCTTCACATAAAACTTGTACAATTGTATCTTGTATCTTAGATACATGTATCTGTGATACTGACCAACCCTGTATACCTATATATGCCTAGCTATACAGTTCGACGGGGTCCAAAAACTCTATCGTATATATTATCATCGTGCTGCAGTTATGTCCGTCGTATACATAAATGGGTTTATCCTTCGTCAAGTCTACTCGGCATTGTACAATCTCTATACGTTGTGAAATATTGTATTTGTCCTGCAAACTATACTAAATACCCCTCCAAAAATCGTTTTTCTCGCAAAAGCCTCCACCTCTTCACCACTTCAAATCATGGAGAGATAAGCTATTTTTCGACGTCATCTCACGTGCCTATATTACGTATACGTGTATATATATATATATATATCTGCGATGTCTATATTTTAGGGTCAAATGTGTTTTGCGACATGTCGTGTATTAATAGAATAAAAAAGTTCCATATCATATTTATCAGTTTTTCGGAAGAGCGATTTTTCGTTTTTTTTTATCACTAAAATTGCATTTATCTTAGAAATTTACAATATAACTCCGATTTTGCCACAAATTTTATTGAAAATTTATATCTTCATTTTATTTAATTTAGCTGTTTCGTTTTTTTTTATATATATATATATATTTATATGTTAAATTTATTGGGAAAAAATAAAACAAAAAGGTTTTATTCTCTTTTGTCGAAAACAAAATAGTTTTACACGTAAAACTATTTTACTCTAATTAATATATTAACCTATGAGTTAGGTGGTACCAACTTTTTAAAAAAAAGTTAAGTATACCATTTACCCCCAATTACTTTTTACTAAATGTTTAGAAAGTATCTTAATGTAATCGAAGAACTATAATACTGATTCTATAATTGTATAAACTATTAACAAAAATTTGTGGTGCATCATGGTTAACGATATAAAATGTCTTAATAGATATATCCATTTAACTATATATAATATTGTAGTTTTGAGCAACATTTACGATAAGATTTAACACTTTTTTTCTCGTATAACTCGGAAATTAATAATTTTCACATATTTAGTGTCATCACCGTCATTTATAAAACGTTAAATACATAGGTAAAGCATAGATACCTACAGTGTTGGGTAGTAACTTAACTTGGGTTACAAGTAACTGAAACGCATTTACTTTTTTGAGTAGGTAGTAATTGCGTTAATTATTTTTTTAAAGTAACATAAACATAATTCAATTACTATTTAAATGTAATTTACGTGAAGTAAGGCGATATTTTTGACAAAATTGTTCACAGTATATATTATAAATTGTAGTAAACCAAGAAAAATAATGAAGACACTATAAAACTGATTGTCAAGTTTGATCAACAAATGATTATTTTAAGTTATACAACTTATATCTAGTTTAATAATATTATGTATGTTTATATTAAAATCGTTGGTACAAAAATAAATGGAACTGCCTTATGAATATAGTGCGAAGTCATGGAAAGAATAATATTTTTCACTAAGAAATTCTTAGATAAATCTTGCTCAGGACAAATCTTAGTATTGTATTGTATATAAATATCGATTGAAGTGACTACTATGATTTTTCTAAGATGAGTAATATTATTGGAAAAATGTAGTGCTGTCTATAAATTTTGCTAAATATATCTAATTTATCAAAACAAATCTAAATATTTTATTTTATAATTGATAAGGCCATAAGGGTACTAGATATTCTGTGATATAATAATTTAGGAATCGCGCATGCATATACTGTGTTCACGGTTTAGTTCTATATGATTTAAATCACAGATATATATATATATATATATATATATATAATTAGTTATTAGTATGATTTAGATACGATTAATGTAATAATTATGATGAATGCTAATACTTTATGAAAAATGTATCTTCATTTGTAACATTGTTACCTTTAAATTAGTTCAGTAAAGTAACTTAATGAAATGAATTGTATGTAACTTGAAAATAATTACATTAATTGTATTTAATGTAATATTTAATGCAAATAAATTACTTTTTAAAAGTAATTAATCCGATAATGGGTGCCTACAACTACCTATGTTAAAAAATGTATGCCTTTCCTTTGACATGAGATATCTATAATATCAGGAAAAGTATTAGAAAATGTTTACTTTAAGGGGCCACAACAAAAGAACTGTGATTTTTAGAGGGTCTGTATAAGAAATTTTAAACATTTTTAGTAAAAATAAAAATTTAACAATTTAGAAATATTTAATTAAGTACATTTTATTATTTTATTATTTTATTAAACCACGTTTCAATCCATTTCTATTTTTATTGTTGTGTAATCATAAAATTTCCTATATATTATATGCATATTGTATGTTTAGTGTTTATGAGTCAAATGCGTGTTATTAACATAACAATACGCATACGTTCATTTCGGGAATGCATTCGGAATCTGACGTATATACGATTTATCATTACTTCTCTAAAACTATACGTTCTTCGAATGATCGCTTCGCCCGTGTAATATATACAGTGAAACGTGCGTTCAAAAACACTGTTCATAGACTGATATTTTCGATCTTCTTCTTCTTTTGGTGTTGGCCCTTAGACTATACCGCTAAATACAAATTTTGCCACATGTCTCTATCCTCTGCTGCTTCCCTCCATCCGATTTCCGGTCCTACCGTTTTGATGTACTTTTTCACACAGTCCTCTACCTTAACCTTGGCTTACCTAAAGGCCTTTTCTCTATAGGGTCTTCTTCTATTACCTGTCTAACTAAAGATCCTTGTTTATACCAGGCGTTTATGGCCCATCTATTAGTTTTCTTTTAGCGATCTCATTAATTATATCAGACCTCTGAAATAGCATTTGAAGTTCATAATTATATCATTTTCTCCATTCATTGGTTAAACTAGCTATCAAAAACTGGTACATGTATTTTCCTCAGAACTTTCCTCTCGAATATCGCTAGCCTCAATTCATCGGTTTTTCTCAAAGTCCACGTTTCAGAACCGTATAGAATAATTGATCGTAATAAGTTTTTAAAAAAACCTGGGTAATTTTAGGTAGAATAAGATACCATTAGGTAATTCAAAATATTATTTAAAGACACTTTGTTTTCATAATGTTTTTCGAAATAACTACTTATCGACTTTTTATTATTTTTAAAAAGTATTTGTCTATCTACAATGCGATTAATGAATGTGAAGTGTCACTAAAACTTAAACAATTAATATTATTTAATTGATGTTACATTGCGATCGCGTTTAAACAAAATTAGTTTAGTTGATTTTAAAAAGTGTAAAAAATGTCAAAAGTTAAATTGTCGGTTTTCTTTCGCTTACGTGGCTACGTGAATGAGTTAATCTTTGAGTTTTTAAACTTCTTTTGATTTAATTTTTTGTAATAAAATAAAAAATTAAAAAATCGAGTCCATTTTAAGAATATTATTGTGGTTATAACAAATTTTTTTTAGTATATTTTTGGCTATTTTCTTAGTTTTTAGAGCATTTAAATTCATTGCCTAATAATATATATATTCTGTGCGAAGTTTCATTATATTATTATGTTATATAACTGCACGAGTATTACTATTATAGAATTTATATACAAAGCGCTATAGTAGATATTTGACATGAACTTCGAGTTTCTTATAAATTAATTTTCCAACTTCTGATAATTGTCGGTTTCTTTTCTGGTTATAAATATTGTATAATATATTTCACCTACATAATTGGTTACCATGACTAGTTTATTTGTTATTATTTTTCAACTTTTTTGATATTTACGTTATAAAATGTAGTTTTTCTTTACACTTTTGAAAACAACATAGAAAATAAAAAATGACCTCTATAAAATACCATATTTTTTTCTATAAAAAGGCATATACATTACATACATATATGAAAAAAAATTAAAACAAATAAAATATCATTGTAAAATTAATACATTCATCGTTTTTCCCAGAATCTAAAATCTATAGTAGTATAATTTCATTGATTTATATGTGTTACACGAGAGTCGTTACTGTATCCTTACTGTTCATATTGACGGGTGTTCTGAACAGGTGTCAAAATCAACAGCTGATACCCAAATATTTTTACCAAACCAGTCGTAACTCGTCTCGTAGCACTGAGTGGACTAGTCTAATTGCTTAAAATTTAAACATTAATCATACCGTATAATGTGTATTAACTTATACCTTTACCTTTATACATTGACCACATTTAACCACTATTACGACTCAGTGTTCGTTTCATATTTTAAACTACAATTCAAGCTTATCATTATTAGTTGTTCCCATTTTTAAATGGCTTTTTGGCTAATATATCTCCAGTAATTTGCTCCTGGTGAAATATTCTAAAAATTAATGAACATTTTATAAATTGCATATTGCTCTTTTAGTTATTGAAAATCCAAAAACATAATTTAAACAATTTCATGGAACTAAGATCAATAATTCCCTTCGCCTTCATCTAATTTTCCTATAGTTTGAGTAATAAAATGAGCTATCATTAAATTACAAGTGCCACTATAGAGCTGTAAATAGTTTATGTTTTATTTTATTCATATTATTAATGTATTGTATTTATTCAAAAATACTAACGAACCCCCGCCAATATTGTTTGTAGAAAATGTTTTAAGTTTCATGTTTCGGGTCAAGCATTACTAGATTTTAGCGTATAAAAACCGTTTCCGAAATTGATTCCCACCCTCGGCGTACTGTAAAAATATATTACAATATAATAGTAAGTGCAGTCTATATGATTTTTCTGTTGGTGTTTTTTTGGACTATAAATAATATATTGTGCTCTTCAAAGGTCAACGATTTCGTAATTTCCAAAAAGAAATAAAACACACCGTGTACCGTATAATAAATAAAAAAAATTATATTATGCACCGCGTCATCGTCGTCTGTGTTGCTTCGACGGGGTCAAAAGGTGCTCGCTGGCGGCGGTAGAATTTTCAGCAGGCGAATAAACGCATATATACACGGCCGCATTGCCGCGCAGCCGACGGGATCAATATGATATGTATGTATAATGTATATATATATATACATGTGTACATATGTAATATGTATAATTATAAATAAGTAAAAATGTATATAAATGTGTATGAATGTATTTATGTAAGTATGTATGAATCTATGTATGTATGTACGCAGGGTTGGGCAAGATACTCTAAAAAATTTAATAATTATTTTATAGTAAAAATTTTTGTTACTTATAAAAATTTTATAAAACAAAACAAAAATATATGTACATTATAGAACAAATATACATCCAAAATATTTTATAGAAGAGTGAAATTAATTTATGTATTAAATTATATTTTAACAGTTCTACGTCCTCTTATTTCCCCACCTTCTAACATGCTGTATATTACACGGAAGTCTGCATATTCATATATAGAGAGGTTGATGATGGTTTTTGGTAACTAAGACAAGCATAGCTATCAAATTATTGGACAGGTGTGGTAATTATGGGCGGCTTGCACTAGAAATTAGACGCCACCAGCGATAAAAATCTCGTTGGTTACCTACCTGAATTGCTACTCGGGAGTCGAACTGTGGATTTTGAAATGAAAAAATTTTAAATATATTATTTTAAAAATAAAATAATAAGTATTTCGACCGCTCGACCACAGCCGACCACCATATTTTAAATATTATAAATTAATAATAATAATAGGTACGTAATATTTTTAATTTTGATATTTTATAGAATTTCAGTCACAAGTGATTGTATACGTTTATTTCATATTTGGTTATAAAATATATTGCATTCTTATCATTTTGTGACGTAACGTTATAAATTAAATTCAAGCGTTAAAATCTAGAATAGATCAATCGTGCTAATTGTTGTCAATATTAACAATCAACGGCAAACATCAAAATACTTATACGAGTATAATTTATTGTTTTAGTTTAAATTTGTGTAATATGAGATGCGAAGAAAATATTTTAGAACTGTAATTATTTGATGTGTCTTGTACCTTGATACAGTTAATATGCATTTCTTATTTATTATCAGGGCCATCCCGAGGGGGATGTTTCACCCCCCTCCCTCCCTAATTTCGGAAAGCAGTTGGCAAACAGAAAAATTCGATGGCTTATTTTATGTTTGGAAAAGAGGAGTGTTATATTATTTTTTCACATTTTCACCCTCCCAAAAAAAAAAAATTTTCTTCATGACACACTATCTGTTTATTATTATTATTATTTTATTATCTTATTATTCTGTTCACTTATTTAAATAATTATATGACCATCACCATTCTAATAATAAATAATTTTAATTCAATAGGTTATTTAACGAGCAAGTATTTATATATTATTATATTGTATCTCGATACTCGATACAGGTTAACAATTCTTATATTTGTGTGGTGGATGGTGGTTGTGTTGAGGTACGCATCGGAAACTTGTTATCGCATCTATTATTGAATCATATACCTTTTATGTGTTTTTCACGATGGGACGGTTTCATGACGGGATTTTACAATGCAAGTCGAAAATTTAAACTATATATAAATATAATATTCGACGGCCGACGATAAAATTGAATAATACACGTATTTTTAAAACAGATAAACGACCGATTTCATGTGAACAAAATATTTATTATAAAAATAAATTATTACCACGAGTACCTACCTACATTCATTAGATTATCTGATTCTATAATAAAATAAATAGTTCATGACCAAATTTGATTACGACATTTTAATTCGTGTATTTTCACAGGTCTTTGATTACTTCGTGAGATTATTCTTCGGTAATAATCTTCTCGAGAATATCTCGGGAACACCTCACCTCACTAACCATGTTACAAGATACAATATATAATTTTATATTTGATACATATCAAGATAATATCTGTGATACTGTCAAACCGACTGTATGCACGTATCTATATATAAAGTACATTGTACAGGATATAACAATTGATTATTTTATATTTAATAAATACAATGAAATTTGTTTCCATTCCATGATTTATATTTAATTTTTATAGGAACTCGAAATGAAAATCAAAACTAAATTTTTATAAAATTTAAAAAAAAACGATCAGAAAAATGTCCGTGATATTATCTGTTTTACTAAATTTTGATTTGTTTGCAGTTTTATTTCTGTTTCAAGTTTATAATTTATTCCTTGCTTATCACTAAATAGTATAATATAGGTACAAATTAATCAAAATGAATCAAATTAAACAACATTTCAATCAAATATATCGTTATAGGTATGTATTCACTATTAAATGAACAATGAACATTTTCAATTTTTCATCAACAATAAAACAAATTAGTGAAAAATAAATGGACGAACCTAAATAATTATATATATTATAATATAAGAGATAATTCAGATTTAATTTTAATTTTCGTATTTGGAAAGAACTTCTCGACCATGAGACTTGATCCTATTGTTACACGTAGGGGTACCTACCCATTTTCCGGTAGAAAATGTTATCAGAATGTTATATAAGTACAGGTTTTGTATTTACGAAAACATATCTTCTTCTACATCTTCTTTCCCACTATTTGTGGTAGTCTTTCTTTTATATATTCATATTTTAAAGAATTATAGTTATTTAAAAAAAAAAAATCAAAATATAATTTTTTAGAAATTCATTAAACGCATAAATATGCATATATCAAAAATTGGTCACGTAGGACACTAGTTAGTTTTGTTCTCTATAATCTATTTTGTATTTAATATTTCTACGATATTCTCAAAAAGGTAAAAATGAAAAATACTTATATATGGTTTTTTTAAACAATTATCGTGGTTACACGATAATAAAAATGATAACGATACATGACTATTATTAAACTAGGTACTTTAAAAATATTTATAAACATTTTCATGTTATTGGATATTAATTTCTATTAAAAATTTCTTAAAAAATATTTATACTGAACTCATAAAAAATCGTATGACTGATGTCCTCTTGATAACTGATTTTTGGTTAATTCTAAATATACCTACGTTTCTGACTTTATATTATTACATTTTTCTATTTTTAAAATTTTAAAAATTTTTTTTTTTCTGCGAGGCCTTTGGAAAACGTGAGGACCTGGATAAATATCCAGCCTAACTTATATACGATACTTCCGCTATCACCGATATAACAGACAGCTTTACCGTTTGTATATAATAATATTATAAATACAGTGCGTATAATCTGCAGCACTAGTTCTGTCTGTCATTATGATTTTTCAATCTATTTTAATTTAGTTCTTAGATATTTACAAATTCAAAATTTAAACGATTACGTATATTTTATATAATATATTGTCATGAGATATTTTTAAATTTTTAATAAATACAAAAACAACAAGGCTATTTTTATCACGAATACATGAAAATTATGCACATTCTCACTGAGGTGATACAATGATACAACAGCGAATGTTTTGAAAAATATGTTCTCCCTTTGAAACCTATGTTTTAAAAGTATTATTCATAATAAATTGAGATAAATATAAAATAAATACACAGTGACATTTTCTGCAAAATTCCCTTACGAATCGATACGTCACGTTAAAAATTGGAAACAAGGAAAAATTGAAAAATATCTAACATGTTGAAAAATCTTTTGGGCATCACTCTTTTTGTTCAGAAAAAATATTTAACGGATTTTCGGAAATAACGAAAAAGTAAGTATGATAAATAAATTCGACTTACACCATTATTTTAAGCATTTTTTAAAATACATTTTTGATGCAAAAAATTTTTTTTGAAAATTTAAAAAAAATTACAATTTCTGAAATGTTTAGCCTATACATTTAAAAGTAAAGGTAACTGAAAACCATTTCGAAGTCGACCAAAAACACGCATTTTTAACAAAATAATATTATAATATAATGTTGTCGAGTGGGGCGTAAAGTCAATTTATTTCGGAATTCGCATTATCAACTATATTTAGTATTTTAGTATTTCAGTCAGGGCTTGAAACCGTATACAATATTTCGGCTCTGATTTGGATTTGAAATACCTACCGGTTTTACGTTTTTATAGGTTACGATTTCGATTTAAAATACCGGTTTCAAAATATTTTGATTTTGGTTTTGACTTTGCATACCAGTATTTTATATTTACGATTTAAAATACCAGTTTCAAAAAATTTCGTTTTCGTTTTTGACTTTATACACCGATATTTTATATTTTTGATTTCGATTTTAAATACCGATTTTAAAAAATGTTGGTTTCTGTTTAGATTTTAAATTAGTTTAATTTTATTACAATTTCATCTTTTTGATTTAAAATAACGCTGTTTCAATTTTGTCTTTCAATATCGATTTTTATTATGCTTGTGGTGGGTTACTATTTAGGTTTTAAATGTGTTTCGTACACCTACCAACGCTCTATGGAATACGATTATAGCTATCTACCTACTGGCTATATTTAACATTATAGAAATTATTATATCACACTATTTTTTGTGTTGACCTGATGTAGTACTCACTGATTTTTATATTATTATTTTAAGCGCACATTATAAATAGGGTGTACTGTATTCCAATTCTAAGGTAACTCGAGATATTTGTTTCAATAACATCGAATTTATATCATGTATTTTAGTAAAGTTGCTTTAGTATAAAAGTTGGAGGTACCTACTTAAAAGCTTAAATATACATTTTTTGTTACAACTTGTTTTTTTCTATTAGAAAACTTAACTTATAATTAACTTAATAATTATTAAGTCGCTTTGATAAACAATAACCATTATTCTCTATCAAAAGTTGACTGGGTTATAATATAATACCTTATATGAGACGGTTGTAACTTGGTATTTTTTAGGTTTTTTAGATTTAGCATTGTAGGGAAAAGGAGGGTAAGTTGGCGATTTGGACGAGTTGGTGAATTGATTTTAACTGATTACATGTTATCAAATAATTTAGTTTTCTAATATAATATATATAAGGAGATTATATAAACATTTAATTTTCGAAGTTTGAGATTATAGAGACAAACATGTAATTGTCTGTTATAATTTTTCTCAAAACGACCGTTTTGATCATTTTCAACAATCGTAATGAAGAAATGTAAGAAATCGTAATGTAAGAATTTTCAAACAATTATAATTATACATTAATTATTTAATAATCTTTATCGGATAACAAAATTTTGCATGCATTATTTCTGTATGCCACTGATTAAATTAGTATTATTGCGTGTTTTAGAATAATAATTATTATAAAGTATTATTATGTCGGGTAAGTTGGCGATCATTATCAAAATATAAAATGTTTCTCTTAGCTAACTATTTTTTCACAATGAAAAATACATTTGTTATCAGATATAATAAAATGTCAATATATTGTTATTATTTTTTCAATTAAAATGTTTTATTGTTCTGAAGTATTTACTTTAAATACTTAAGTATTTACCTTGGTATTTACCAAGGCTGGGCATTAACGAGTTAAAAGTTAAAATTAAGTTAAAAAGTTAAGTTAATTTTAATTAAGTTACTTAACGTGTTACTTTTTTTTCAGATTAACTTTTAAAACTT
>JAIPRL010007926.1:0-21829 GCA_025469235.1 Pemphigus obesinymphae | reverse complement strand
AAACAGGAATTACCTTCACCTACAACACTAAACTCTTTATCGTCGCTATTCATATTTTCCATATCTTCTTCATTAATAGAAATGGCATTTGTAATAGGTTTTTTAGAGACTGACTTTAGTTCAGATGTGGTGCGGCTTCTCAACATATCTGGACTATACTCTGACCAATCCAAACCTACATCCAAAGAATCTGATCCACCAACAGTAGTTAAAACTTTTTCACATTGACCATTAGTAGCAGAAGGTATTACCAATGTATTATCACCATAAAATTCTGAACTGAACCCAGTCATTCGATGACCAAGAATTTCTTGGAGATCAACAATAAGTTCAGACACTTCATTTGATGTACTAGCTACCGCAGGTCCACCACCAGTGCCACGCAAATAGGCCCTGTCGTCTGCAAATTTCTTTTTGCCACTTTTTTTCAAATTTTCATATTTGCCTTTTAGGGTATTTGCGTCACGGTAATGTTCACCACAAATACTATTGAATTCTACCGCTAACTTTTCATAAGCTGCTGCCTTTAATTTATTAGAATTCACATCAGTTTTTTTACACTCTATTACTGTAGAATACTTTTTTACAAGAATTAACAATGTTTTCTCCTCTTTAAATGAAAAATTAATAGCTCGTTTTTTTTTAATTATTCATATTTACAAGACAATTACAAAAATTAAGGAAGTACGTTACTACAAAATATTATTTTAGAATAGAAAAAAAAAATTGATATTGATACATGATTACTGATAAACGTTTGGTAAACAAAGATAACGTACTGATAATTATGATAATAACATGATACACTAGTTCTAATGTTTATAAAATCCTTGGACCAGGTAGTTAAACTTAGTTTAACTAACCATAGATTAAACTATGTTTGTAAAACTAAATATTTTTAATCTTGGTTTAATATTTAAACTAAGATTAGTTAAACTCTAGTTTAACTGACGATTGTACAACTGGCCCTAAGGGTATTTTTATAAGTTTTTAGGGCATTTATATAAGGTTTTTAGGGCATCAACATTTGGGCCCCAGTAATAATAGTAAATTATATTTATTTGATAAAAATTCTTGAAATTTAATGAAATTCCAATTTCCAATTACGATTTATTTACAGTCATAATTTAGCGATCGGATAAAATTAAATAATCATAAATACGGAAAATAATGGATTTTGGAAATTTCTAATGCTTATTTTAGGAACGATTCGCTAAAATTACGTTTTTTTCGCGTTACCGAATTCGTTTTCTTAGTCTGTACCTAGTGGGGGATTGGAGTGGGGGTGATGGGGTCGTGCCATTCGTCATCACCGTAGTTTGCCGACCACATTGGTATGATAACAAACGATCGTTCAGCCAAATGAAAGCTGTCACATTATTCCGTGCATAAAAGGCATCGGCGTTTACAATAATAATAATAATAACACAACGATTCGGCAAACTTTACCGAAATGCATTGTCGTATTTATTATATAACAATAATAATAATAATATAATATATTATGCACGGACGCGTATGAGTGTTGTGTCGTTATATTTCCAATATTGGATCAGTGTCTCTCTCGTATTCCGAATCGGCGCGCGGTTGTCTTCCGATAACGATTTGTCAACGTTTGACACGGGCGCGGCGCCCTGTTATAATACATAAATAATGTTATATTGTTATCATAAACCTAACCTATAAATACGGACTACATGCGGTCGTAAACCCGTGAAAAATGAACAGTCCTCCTCGATCGCCGACACGACTATTTTGACACACATCACTGCGGTGTACTACAACGCACATACGCGACCGCATTGTGTAAACGGGAAGCGTAATATATTTTACGACGAACGAGATATAAATAATATTATTGTTATATTTTGTAAAATATTAACCGTGTACGAATCGTCAGAGTATACAAAATAATATATAAACGTAGTGCGGATTTTTTTTAGAGAGAAAACGTAATAATATAATAATCTATCTATAGGATATACTTACATCGGGTGACGAACATCGTAATATTTTATAGTAATACAGTGCTAGTCGATAGGGTAGCTAGTTCAGAGGTTAAAATACATACTTTTTCGTACTGGAAAACTTTAGGATTTTATCACCTTCCCCCCTCCCCCTTAGCCGGCTTCATTTTAGTCGTTGATCGGATGGGGGTTATGTTTTAATCAGCTCATCAGAAAATAAAAATCAAAAGTGTTCATTTACGTAATACCAAACAACTTATATTCATAATAAATACGCTGTATGCGTTTAAAATTATTTTGAGTTATTACACATTCAACACATAAATATAGTAGGCACTACTTATACAATTGCGAAAAATGGCAATTGTATTGAGATACAAATGTAAATCTAAATATAAGATTATGAGTTTTTTTTTTTTTTCTGATGATAAAAGTACCTTTATCGTCTATGAAATATATGATAGCCTGCTATAGTTGTTAACGCGTGTTACTAATTAACACTTGTTGTTGGTATTTTACATTTTGCCGATGATACATCTTGGAATTTTTTTTTAAATCATTTAATGAAAAAATGTAAAATTAAAAACAAATTCCATAATGTAGAGAATAGAGCCACAACACACTATTTAATTTTGTACTACACGCTTAACATTTCGTATTACACAAAGTGTGTCGTACTGCACACAATTTTAGTCCCTGGGGTTGGTAATCGTGGAATGGGCATTTCTATAGCTGTGGTAATATCCATGTTTATTTGCCACGAAATCATAATTATTTTTTATTTTATTATCGTGTTTTTAACGATTGGCGAAATGATTAGTTAGGTAACACGGAATAGATACACTCAATCACTCTGTAATGTTTCAATAAATATTATTTATATAAGTACTTGCGTTTTTTTTTTTCCATTTTTATTAACAATTATATCGGCTCGACAATTAAAATTACTAATACACAATAAAAAATTATAATGTTAAAATATAACGAGAAAGGATATAACTACAAGGATGACAGTTTAAAAATATTTATCAAGATAGTCCCCGTTTATTCTAAACCAGCAAAATTTCAAAAAAATTAAAATCCGATAAACGCTTATTGGATAATAAATAATAATAATAATAATAATAGAGTAATATGTTAACTGTTCGTGCGATCAAGCACATGTTGATAATTTTCTTTTTTCTCGAATCAGGTAAAATATAAAAACATAAATAAATAATTCAAAATTGACTTTTGATTTTGATCTCCTGTATTTTTTTTTTTTTTTTTTTTTTAAGCAGTTCACGAATCATATTTCCAAGTCAAATATTCACTATACCTATAATAATGACAAGTTTATATGTATAAGAAGAATTATTACTAAATATTTATACTACATTTTACTAACGAGGTACTGATTTTTTTAAAACTTTTATGATAGTAAAATATATCACTTTGTCTACATTATTATATAATTTGTTCCTTTATTGTAACCAAACGAAATTTTAGTCATTTTAATTAATAGTTATATTATGTAGTTTATTTTCTTTAGGTACAAACTCGAAATTTAATTTCGAAAAGGCAATTTAGTAGTTTGCTTCATAAACTACACTATTTTGTTTGAAACTACCGAAAATTCGTTGACCGAATAAAGGGTAAAATATACCATAAGAAAAAAAAACAATGGAATTTCGGCCGAAACGAGCGTTTTCGTGTATAAAATGCACGGGTTGAGCTACTATAGTTTGTACGAATAGCCGATGGTCACATGTACCTAAAACTTTATACGACCTAAGCGGCGGGTTTCAATTGTACGGCGTATTGTCGCTAATATTTGATAGTTTTTCTTACACAATACGTTCACGTATGATACAGTGCCCATACGGATCTTGGTCGAGAACATTACATTTCAAATCATATTTAATTGATAGAATTGTCTACTGAAATAGGTCATTTTCTAAGGAGTATTATATAGGCCATTTATCGTACATGCTAAAATTTTAAATTCAGAATTTTATGCAGTTAGAGAGGTCATTTAAGTTAATAAAGCTAATAATAAATTAATAAATACATTCCTTGGGCTTGTATCTATCTAGGTTAAATATGAATTGCAAGTGTGAAAATAAGATCGTATGTTAAATCACTTTTCGAATAGAAAGTTGCTTTCGCTGTGACAAAATTGTGAGACTTTGGCTAGTCCAATTTTAATTCTGTAAAAAACATAAGATTCTTTGACGTCTTTTCTAGGTTTTGTTCCAGGCGTTTTTCCAAATATGAATTTCCGTTTTAGATATACATAAGTGAACAATTTGTAAAATATGGAAATTTTATTTTATCATACCGAAATCGAAAATTCCTATTTCGAAAAACGCCTCGATTAAAACCTCGAAAATATATCGAAAAATATTATGCTTTTTGCAGAATTAAAATCGGATCAGCCAAAGTCACGCAATTTTGTCACAGGGCGAACGGTCTAAAAACGATTTGTTTTTCACCGAATCGAACCACCTTAAATACGAAACACTGTACGTATAGAGAGCGGGACGGGCCGGGTATAGTAACAGAAGACTATAAGGTGGAAAGTATAATATATATAATAATAATAATAATAATAATAATAATAATATATATACGCGGTGAATGATATTTAGGGCTTAAGTAAGGGTTCGTCGTCATCAGAGATGAGTAGTCGGGATGAACGTGTTATCCCGAGTAAAGGACGAGATTACAAAGGATAATCAAGGGTATATATATAAGACCGCCGTGTCTAATGTTTGCTAATGACGGCATCGTAATTGATAACACTACGAGAGGTTTAGCCGGCAGATCCGATGGCTTAAGATTGGCGATTACGAAATATTAATTTAGTTACAAAAATGGTGAAAAACGACACATTACCTGTGGTCGTGGGGAGGGGGAGGAGAGGAGGCGTGATGGGCTCACGAAATACGCGTGCAATCGAAAACCTTATATAATAATATAGCAATAAATGTTTTAATAAAACGTGATGGTAATAAATTTCCGAATACGCGTACGTTTTTGAAATTGAAATGGAATACAAAAGCCCACATTCCGTCAGTATGATTATACAAACAAAAAGAGTTTTATGTCGCGTGCTCCGCGAGAAGAATAAAAAACAAAAAAAAAAATGAAAGCATTCGAGAGCACTACGTTAGATCGTTCTCGGTCCTATACGGTCGCCGTGTAGGACCGTAAACTGCGTAGTGTTTACCCGCAGGTATCCGAATGAATTTCGCGAGTGCGGACGAAACGCATTTTATCTCGCCGAGAGAGACGACGAAATTGTCTTGGGAAAATTTTAAGTGCGAGTGATAAGCGGGCACCTAACCAAAGACCGTTTGTCGGGTGTAAATGGTTTACGACGGCGTGGAAATTCAAAATATAAAACGACGGAAAACAGATTAAAACAGTTCGGGAACGTTAATTGTGTGTAACTGAGGGCTGAATAAACGGGATTAACTCGCCATAGTACCTACGCGTTGGACGAGTCTATACGCATTACATTAGAGCAACGTCTTATCATTTAGTCGTTATCACCCGACGTTATCGTTCGTTTACGTTATTAAATTTAATTTTCCCGCTTATTTTCTGTAATATTAAAGATGTGTACTTAATAAACTGGAAATATAATTTGAACTACTACACTTTGGTTGCACTAATTGTAAAGCAATATATATTGCATCGAGCAAACAGACATTACCATATTGTTATTGAATTTATTTTATTTATCTACATTTAATTATGTAATTTGTATATACATTATACCTATATATATTTTAAAATAATAAATGAAAAATTGGCATGTTTAACAGCAAACACAGCAAACTGTACGGTACTATTTAAAAGCAATACATTAGGATTGTTGAACATAATTGTCATATACAAACTTGTATTGATAATAACTATATAGTATACACATATAACTTTTTAGGCTCTTTTAATAATTTTCTATGTAATAAGTGTTATAAGTGTTTTTTTTTAGTTTATTGTCTATTAAGAACTTAGAAAACCCGATAATTATTATACAAATGTAAGCTATTCTTGATACTTAAAATAAATGACTAAACATTACCATATACTTCTTTTGATTCATATACAATGATACCCCGACTCATACAAAAAGTAGATTTTCTCTAAATAGTAATAATAAGTTTAATTGTCCAGCAACTATGGTTGTGACTAAATTGAAATATTTTCCAGACTAATCAATTGAAAAGAACTCTAACTGGAGGGTGGTGAGTTTCTATATGCTATAACTTATTACAATTAGTATTCTTTAAATTGTATACATAATTATAATAACTATTGTGAAAAGAAATTATGCAATATTTATGTTTGCTATTAAAATTTTAGAGAATAAATTATATTTCTAGTTTGTTAGGTGCATATTTAATAGGTAATTTATTTTTAATTCCTTCGTATAGTCGATGGAAAAGTTGTGCCCATCTATGTATAATATTAGATAAAAAAAATAAAGTGAAAATTAAATTTGATAAAAAAAAAAAAAAAATGATAACGTTGGATGATAACCACTAAATGATAAGGTGTTGATCTAATGTCCTGCGTATAGACTCGTCCGTACGTGTTTGAGCCGGCAGGGCGTATCTAGGAAATGTTACCAACATAAACTGTAAAACGACCTGTAGATCACGTGTGGGGCGGTACGACTGCATTTGATAATCGCGCAACCGTAAGATAAGGACTACTTGATAACTTTTGAACACGAGTGGATAACGCGCGCGATAAGCCGACCAAGAATAAATGGTCAATTTTTTCAACCAAAAAATACGTATCGATATGATATAATAATTATATGTAGGTATTTGTGCACTTATCGGTGTATTATAATACAATGATATATGGTTTGTCGCGTAGTGGAATCCTTTCGTGGCACGTTAAAACCCCGGTCGAGTCAAAACGATTATTTGGCCGGCTCGACGAATATATTTGTTGACTTCAAAGAGATTTGCACAAAAGTCCTATATTGAATTTTATCGAATGAGCTCCCAAGCATCCGTATTGCAGTGTGTATATATATATATATGAATAAATATAATTAAAATCACTCTTTTCCACTGCGATATTTTAACGTGTTTATAATCGATAGTTCGTTTATTTCCATTGACGGTTAATGCTATAAACGGTTTTCGTCAGACGAATTTATGCGAACAAATAGTTCCCGATCCTGGAAATCGGTTAAAATGTGTGCGCATTATGGAATTAGTGATAATGATTTCGGAATATTATGCAGTCGGCCGATATCGTGTGACGATTTAATCGTTCGGACAATTTTACGCTGCGAATATTTCCAAAAAAAATACCGTTTTTGATGTACCAGTGAATTTCGGTCAATCGCATTAATACGTCGGGAACTCTAATCGACAAAACGGTATCGGTTTTTTTTTTTCTACAAGTAATTATAATATTATTATACAGCGTTTAACCATAAAAAATGATCGCTTCAATTGAAGCCATTAGCTTGAATTAGTCGTTATAACCGAGTCAAATTTAGTTGCCCCGTGTACACTGTACATATTCCAACACAGCATTACGGATATGTTAATTTTATAGAAATATGCAATTAAAAAGTTCTTAGTTATAATATTGTTAGTGTAACAAGCATTTACACAATTTCGCGATCATAATATGTATGTATATATATCATATCATATATTATGTCCCATGAAATATTACATTTACATGTGACTAGGAATATTTTAGTAACGTGTTTTGGTTACGTCACTGAAAATTATGTTTTTTATTTATTTTATTTTTTTATTATCTGAATACTTTTTATTTCATTTTTATGAACTAAAACTCCGAACACTTAGTACGTATAAAAGTTTGATTTTATTTTTTTTTAATTAATGCACATTGCAAAATAATAATTTTTTTTTTTTTTTTTTTTGTCTAATGAAATTTCTATATAAGATCAATTAATTTAAAATAAGAATTTTGTTGTATCATTCATTTTTCTTTTACCTAAACCTATATATATATTATTTATTTATTTATTTTAAGTAGTATATTGTGCTCATTTAAAAATATGTGAGCAATTATTTACTAGACATTTTTTTAACATTTTTATCATAATAGATACCTACATTCAGTTTTGTTATATATTTAATACAAATACAATTTAACTAAATATTGTTCTATTATTATTATAGCATGAGCAAATTTTTTCCCCATGAATATTGTAAATACTTAAGAGGACGCTACACACCAGCTTTTTAAGGGGTTTCGTATAGGAACTTTTAAAGACACTTTTAGAAAAATGAAAATTGCATGATTGAAAACTATCTAAATACGTCATTTCAGAAGTAATTAATAAATAAGTAGTCTTATTCCCGTACCATATATTTTATTGTAAACTGTGAAATATTAATAAATAACTATTACAAACTAAGAAAAACGTGTTTCGGGAGATGCTCGTTTTTGACAAACTGAGTGGTTTTAGCATTTAATATTCTCTATGAAAATTTAAACATCGTAAAATAATCTAAATTTTTACATGGGCGATTTTCGATAAAATTATTTGAAAACGACTTATATCGCTTTGAATTTCCCAAAAATTGTCTATTTTTAAAAATCTCATAACTCGACTAACAAGAACTTTATTGAAAATTGCTCATGTAAAAACTTAGATTATCTTATGGTCTTAAATTTTGTATAGAATTTGTTGTATATTCAAATAATTCAGTTCTCTAGAAACGTGTTTCTCCCGACGCATGTTTCATGCACGAAACATTGCAGTCCTCTTAATTATATTAAGTATCCATTCATAACATAATATATGTTCATTTTTAAGAGTATAAGTACATTTTTCAAAATATGTTCAAGTACTTTTTACGAAATAGTGAATACTGTGTAATATGATTATGAATAATGGTAGGTACTAAAAAAAATGATGTTTACTCGAGAAATGTAATGGATATATTTTGGTACAAAATATTCTTGAAATATAGAACAAAATTTTCTTACGTATTATTAATTTATCTTACCAAAATATTTGATGAACACATTACTAAAATATTATAGGTACCTACATAAAATTACTAAAATATGCCACGAAAGCATTGCTAAAAAATTAAAGTTCATATTACCAAAATATTTGTAAAAAATTATGTTTTAGAAATGTGATAATTTCTGCCAACACGTTTGTGACACATTTTGAACATATAACTGTAATGTAAATCATATTTGAAATACATTTTAATACATACAAATATATTTTAACATAAAAACATGTTAAATGAAACATAGTCGATATATGTTTAAAACATAACTTTGTTGTGCTATTCGCCAGATAACACTGTCGAATATATATTTTATTTGAGGAATAAATTCCGAATAAAGAAATAGGTGTTTTTCAATGTAAAATTTTTTTTGTTAAATAGTGATACTATAAGAGATGGTAGTAATATAGTACACTATGTAACTATTTACAGAGATTTATTTAATCGTGATTGATCGATATTATTTTCTTTTCAGTTTTCAGTGATGAAACTATTAAAGAATCGGATTCTCTACTATCAGCAGTAATTAAACATTTTTTTCGAAACAATTCGTATTGAATAAAATTATTTTGACAAATAAGGGTTATTTTGGAAAACAAATAATTATCCATTTTTCCTTATCTCTTACACAACTTATATTATTCGGATTCTGAAAAATAAATTAGATTGGAAACCGGGTCAAAGCGATATCTACTTATAATCTCAAATGTGACGGCACATATTGTGATATCAACGGTACACACATATTAATATGACATATAATCGCTGTAGAGAAATGAGTATGACATCAATATATCCGTATAACTGCACGTTGAAGAGGTGTAATATGAATAATATAACTTATAAGTAGGACTGGGATTTTGATGCAATGTCATTTTTTTCTGGTGTTTTAAACATAGCTCCGTAAGTAGAAAATATGTTTTAAGTAATACTGATAATTTTAATGTAATTTCTATTTTGCATTTTTTGACTAATTTTACTTTTCAGTTCAATTTTCGGTGTTTTTTCAACAATTTTCATGGTTTAGAGCATTTTTCACTAAATTTTAATTTTCTTCTAC
Source organism: Pemphigus obesinymphae (assembly GCA_025469235.1). Lineage (NCBI taxonomy): Eukaryota > Metazoa > Arthropoda > Insecta > Hemiptera > Aphididae > Pemphigus > Pemphigus obesinymphae. The sequence continues at coordinate 11,783 of JAIPRL010007926.1, read as the reverse complement.
AAATATTAAAAATAAAATATCGGTTATCTTATCAATTATTAATATAGATATATATTTTATTTTCTTCTTTAAATCTCACATTTTTCCGGTTTCATATATAAAGTAGTATCTACTTTTAAAATCCATTTATTACATTTTTATTTTTTTTATTCTGAATCATCAAAAAATAAATTTCAAATGCATTTTTTACGACATAATTTTGTGATTTCTTATTGTATATTTTGTGAATTTTTAGAGCATTACAAACGCAGTCCTCCTTATAAATAATGCAAAACACGAGTTATTTTTTGAATGTCAACAACTGTTAATAATTTGGAACATCAAAGGAAAGTTACAAAAGTGACTTGAAAATGGTTGTAAGGCATCTGTTGGGATTAAACTTAAAAGGTAAACAGTATAGGTGCCTATATACGGTCGAGAAACGCAGTATCAAAGTCGACCCTTACTTAGAAATGTAGCCTATAGGAAATATATATAAATAGTCACGCACAATTTCTAAATATTGTCACAAGTCCGAAGTAAATAAGACAACTTCAGAGGGTCAACTAACACAGTCCCCGATTAAAAATTATTTTCACCATGATAAGTTCGTTTGAATGTTTTTCAAATAGGATGCAATAATTATAAGGCAGCTAAAATTTGTCTAAATATTGACATAAGTCAACTGGAGTGGATCGCACATTTTTCAACACAACTATAATCGCATATTGAAAGTTTGCTTAATATTATCACACATCTGGAGTGAATAGAACAGAGTCGAAGTAGGGAGCAAATAAAAATTGATTTTTCGCCATGTAGGGGTTGGTTGCATATCGTCAAATACTTCCGTTAATTTAATTTCAATTTGTAATTTTTTTAATCATTATTATTTTCAATACACCCGATTGTTTACGTAGTTATACGTACGTTCCTTAAACAGTCACGAGTTCTGCTTGAATTCGTATCCTAAATTATTGGTATCAATTTATACAAAATTTGTATTTCATAGGTAGGCCGGGTTAATGCGTCAAATTTAAATGTTAAATGTTTATAGGTCATGCGTTTTAAAATATTTATTTGTGTAAATTTTAAATTAGCGCATCTACGAGAAATTATTTTTGAGACATCTGCACATATACTTCTCAAATGTGGTTCATAAAACCAGCATTAAAAGTAAAAGAATACCGTTGAGATATTACTTACAACTTAAAGATAATAACTTCAAACTTCATCACGGAGATAATATAGAGCATAAAAAATATAAAAATTATATTTTCAAGGTTTCCTTTAAATTCTTATAAACATGATATATATTGTAAAAAACAGAAATTATCTTCTAAATATTTTTAAAAATAAAAAATATTGATAAATTATTATGAAAGTATAACTGTAAAATTCATAATAGAATTTAAACCAGTTACGTTATAAGATTTTTAACTAGTTAATTTTCACATTTGTTTAATATTATGTACTCATACTTATAAAGTACTTTAATGTGTAAGTATTTGTGTATAGTAGTAGAATATTCTTTAGGCGTATATTTATATTATGATATGTTAAGAAGTATTTTTTATAATAAATACATTTGTATTTTTATAAGTGAATTTGTATATTCACATTATGAAGTATTAAACTTTACAATAAGTACATATCTGGTCAATTGAAAACAAAAATTAAGGATATACGTTGATAGAATGTTTTAAAATATTTAAGCACTCAAAGTAATACCGATTTATTGTACTATATTTTTAAAGCAATGTATGATATCCGAGATATATTTCCTGCGTAACTCACAATGCAATACTAGACTTTTTAATTTAAAAAGTAATAAATAAATGCAGTTTTTATAAAACTATATATAGTTGTATTGACACGGCATTGTTCGGTTGAAAAATAGAAAGAAAAGTAAATGTATTATTTGCTCTTCCGTGTCACCAGTTGTCTCTTATCTGACACATATTATCTTTCTGCTTGGCCTCCTGATAACGCGCACACCGTGATACGCTCAATAGCTATAAAATATATTTCCAGAAAAAGCGAAAATCAAATATAAAAAATGATCTATAGAAATAACACTATATTTTCGATACTGTTCACAAAGGGACGAAATGATGTTTTTTAAGGATATCGAATTTATTTTACTGTAATTTAACAAGCTACTTGATACCTACTATAGCTATATAATATTTCTATAAGTGTGAAAAACAAATGATAATGTAAAATTTTAAATAAAACTGCATATATATATATATATATATATGACTATTTTTCAATATTACTAAATACGTTTTTTCTTAAAAATTTCTATATATTCGCCTTACTCATAATAATTCAATTTTTAAAATATGCATAAGCGAATACATTATTTTAAATATCATAATAATTAGTTTGTGATTTAATACACACTATACGGTGACAACAACAGTGCTATAAACTGGCGTAATTAAATTCAATTTAGCCAACAATAGACCTTTTGTCCGTAATCCGTTCGTTCGCAAATATGCACACAAAGATACAGTTTAATTTCGTTGTAGGTCCGATAATAATTTAAAATCCGACGACATGCAAATGCAAAACCATTCAAATGCACTATAATACGTTCACGCGATTTCGGATCTCATCGACCGGTCTGGTGGTTTTAATGATGTTTTATAGTTTATAAAGCTTACAAATATAGACGAGAATCGTTTGTTTTAATTTAAATCGAATATGGAATAAATACGGAGAATTAAAAAAATATAATATAATTTCGGTTTACTCACCACTCGTTTTGTTCATACTTATATGAACGCAATTTGTTTTGAATTCGGACATGATTACATACTACGCTGCAGAGGGGCTTAAAATTTACACGAAATTAGAGTTTTATCAGTTTTTGAATTTATCCAAGAAAAACTATAGCACTTGACGTAAAAAGAAATATAACTAAAACGTATGGTCGGTGGTCGTTATTCCAGTTTATTTCAATAAATATAGCGTTTAGCTTAAAAATGTATAGCACCTAGTCCTAAACTATACAGCGTACAATTTTCTATAAGAAATAATATATTCAAAGTTAAATGTAATAATTATTTTATTCATAAATAAATAAATAATATATATTTATAACATATTATTCCGTTAATGTAGCAACATGCCTTTCAGTTATTTACTAATAGTTTATGATCATGTTCACAGTTACAAACAAATTTATCACTCAAATAAACACTAATTTAAATTTACTGAAATAACAATATTTAGTAACGATTTTATTGATGTAGTTATTAGCTATATAATTAATTGTAATTTTTATCAAAAAATAAATAATTATGTGTTTTAATTTTCAATATTAATTTTCTTGTTTACTATAAAAATAAATTCATAGTTTAGATATATATATAAATATATTTCTGTATTTTTTTATGGCCCAAAGTAGAAAGAAATAAAAATTAAAATATATTTAAAGACATAAAACATTTTTATTATATGACATTTTTAACAAACCCATAATAAATAATGTTTTGATTTTTGTTTCAGTGAATTTTTCATTATAATCATTTATAGATTTTTCAGCCCCTTCTAGCAGTATCGTCCGTTTTATGCAACGTGTAAATTAATATCACTCCAGATTGGTGAAAAGTATTAATTTTTTTTAATTCTTCCATTCAGTTCCATTTTCAAAAATGTCATATTATTAAATAAGTTTAGATATTTTTGATTTTATAAATATATTTCGGATACTCTTTGGTAAAAACATTTATAGAACAAATTTGTATTGTGAATTCTCTTCTTCGACTTCTCCATCACTCAAATGATCCATTTTTCATACTCTGCAAGTTTTATTAAAATAATTTTTTTTAATTTCTAGGGAATCATGTTCATCAATAATGAACCTTACACTCTTCGTTTAGGTATGTACTATAAATGACTGAAGAACTTTAATAACAAAATAGCTGTATCATTAACCAAAACGAACATCGAAAATAATATGATACAAGTTAGTTAAAAAACTATTATATATTTTATGTCTATCGATTTATTTAAATTGTCTTGTTTGTTCTTTCTTCTTTACTCTGAGTTATAAAAAAAAAATACAGAAAATATGTTCAAAGTATTTAAAACTGCATTTTGTGAAGTTTAAATTTTTATTGTAAAAAGAAAACCATTTAGAAAAATACATGAATCAGTCGTTAGAGAAACTCGACTTGTCCCAAAACCCAAACTTTCGGAAAATGAAGAAACCATTTAACTAAATACACAAAGTTATAAATATAAATAGAACTTTAAAAAAAATTTAGAAATAGCCATGGAAAAAGTATAGTTGGAGTAACTTTAAAGTTGTTTTAAATTTAAATTATATTTGTATACATATACGTGATAACCAGGCTATTATTTTCAACTACTAAACACTATTTGTTAGATTTATAGTAAAACTGATCATAGTAATAAAGGGAAATCAACAAATAATTTTAAATATTGCAACAATTGATTATTGCGAGCTTATGTTAATATAATGTTAACAAAAATAATCGGCCATGATGGAAAATAAATAGATTATTAATAGTCTCCACAATCGCCGTTATTTCTGTTTGTTCCTCCGTAGTTACTATAGTACCTATACGTTTAGAAGAGACATTGTTGATTTGATAATCGATTACCTTTAAATTTTTTATCACGAGTGTAGCAAGGAAATCGCATTAGTTTTACAGTGATGCGATTTTTATTTTTATTTTTTTGTGTATGTATATAAACATTTTCGGCTAGACTTACTATTCCAAGAGTATTCTGGTGTAGAGGTTTTCGATAGGAAATTCGTACTAGTTGAATCCGTATATAAGTAAATTTTTGATTTTCTAAGTATTTGTCCAACGAAAGCGTAACGAAAAAAATACCTTTAATAAGAGCGAAATAACACGAAATGTTGTAATAAATTAGAAAATGACAAATTAACTGGTTAATACGGTTACCGGCTACATAGTGCTTTCACTCGCTAATGACCGGCTTTTGTTTTTCTTACAGTTATTAGGAAAAAAAAAAAATAATAAAATAAACAGGAAATCTAGAGCTCCGAAGAGTGTACTTTTCCTAATGTCCGTTTGTTTGTATTTACGCAATTCGTATAATATCAATATTTACAATATTTCTTCGTTTTGTTAGTTTTGGATTTGTGTACATAAGTAGGTACTGTAGGTTAAATAAATTTGATTTAAAATTATTTGTGAAATTACAGTTTATATGTTTAGAAATCTGGAATTTAGCGTGCTCGCAGAGTAGGCTTTCCGAACTCGTAAACACTATATAGTTTTTATAATAACATTGTGAATTTTTTAATTTTTCAATTTGATATTATGTAAACTAAAATTGAATTTCGTTTTGTTCAATTATTTTTTTTAATACAATATATACATTTATTACGTATAAATCAATAATTAAAAAAATTATTTATATTTAAATAGATGAATAGAATAAATATATGTATAGATAAATATATTTTAATCTACAATCATGCATACGGTAATAAACGACACATTTATTAGATTTTAAATTTTTAGATGAAAAAAATATAATCAAATTTTACCTAGATGTTTTCGAATGCCATTTGGCTATGTTTCTGTCATAGTGCGTAGGTACTTACATACGTGTTAAATTCGCGAAAATCGGATTATTCTTTTTTTCTCCCTTCTCTCTGTCTTACATAAACATAACATAGCAAATCTATGTACCGCATTCTTACTACGGTTTATTCATAGTTGATATTAGAGTAAATTTACTTATTGTCAAATTTGTAGAGGAGAACATGAACTATGCCCTAAGAGTGGAGTTTTTTTTTCTTAAATTTTATTTTATAATTTATATTTATATTTTTTAATTTTAATAACAAGTTATTAGTAGTTGAATAATCAATTTTTTTGAATAACATATAACTAGTTTCAAAATAAATAATAAAAATAAATCTCTACGCTACGGCATAGTTTATGTTCTCCTCTACCAATTCGATAAAAAGTAAATTTACACTAATATTAATTATAAATAAACTATAGTAAGAATACGGTACGTAGATTTGCTATGTTATGCGTATGTAAGACAGGGAAAACAAACATGTGGGTAGCGTCCTCTTATAAGGAAAAAAATGTAGTTTTAAACTACTTAGAATAAAATATAATAAGTAAACACTCACGCAAAAACGGAATTAATTCTTTCACCGAAATATACATTAATATTTTCGAAAATGAAATATTCAATTATTCATAGAATTTCCTTATTCTTTTTTTTTTTTGTTCTTTGACCGTTAATCGGATTTGTTTTTCATTATAAATTTGATATATTTTTTTTTATTTATAATACATATTAAATTATTATTATTAATTTCTCTGAATATTTTTCTCGTGTAATATTTTAATAAACAACGCGTATACCTTTGTGATAACCGATATACCGCAATGTCTATAATTTTTTATGTTAATAACTTAGTTTATATTAAAATATAAACGTAACCTCAATTAAAATAAAAAAAAATAATGATTTTATTCAATCAGTCGTTTTTAAATAAATAATAACCTCCGACTAGTTATTTTATATTTCAAATTTGGATGTCAAAAATTTCATTTATTTCATTTATTTTAATTAAAATTATAAATAAATTGACTAATTTTAATATGTTTTAAAATAGAAGCGAAATTATGTTTTCCACGTAAATAAATAAAAATAAGAAATATATTGGAAATAGTCAACCTCAATAATTCTTAATCTTAGTCAGAAAATAATAAAAGTAATTTATAAAAGTTACAAAAATTATTATTATATTTTTATATTAGGTCTTTTGCTTAAAATAAATTATTATAATATGTAACAAATTCAAAAAAAAATCGTCCAACCCCATGTATGAAAAAAAGTTGAGTCAACGCCAAAGCTTCGAACCAAAAATTAAAAATACCAGTTTGGAACAGAATTCTTTAACCTACGTTATTTATTAGATACTTAAACCAAAATTGGTGTTGGTAATTAGTAATAAAGATTTATGTCGAATTTTAAATTTTTAATAGCATTAAAACACGTTATCGATTTCTAATTACAAATTTTCTCCTAGTTATCTTAAATTCAATATTTAAATAGAATATGATAGACCATACAATTCACAAATGGAAAAACATAGAATTTTTCTGGTTAAAATGGTTTTTTAATTTTTCTTTAATTTGAATATTTGGAAATATGATCTTTTTTTAATCATAAATTATAAATGTTTAAATATATTTATCGAACGAAAATTCTACGTTCGGCCTTAGTTAAAGTTCTCGTCTATTATTTAGTGTAATGATTTCTCACTTATAATCTTTTTTGATTAAATCGTAAAACTGATGCTACCATTAGTTTTTGAATAAATGTCGTGATTATACATAGCAATAAAGAGGGGTAAGTATATGAGGTTATTATTAGATTACTTTTAAAACGTTTTTTTAAATTTTTAATTGCTAAATTTTTACTATTCAAAAAAATTCTTACGAATTACCTAATCAGAACGTCTTGAAAAATGAATGGTGTAGAAGCGTCCTCTAATTAGCAAAAACACTTGCTATATTTAAGGGGTATATAATATATAGGAAATTATTTAGAAATTTTGGAAAACTAAATATTTAAAAATTTAGAAATATTTAGGTACATTTTAAAATTAATATAAAAATAGCCCCTTGCAGGGTACCTGTTTTATTATACAAATAAGTGGAATACAATCGTGGGATATTGGAAAGTCAGTTTTAAAATCTGAAAACAGATTTGTATTTGTCGGCTTTATTAATCAATAAGGCCCTTTATTATTATAGATTGAATTACAATTAATGTATAAAAATTGTGATTTTTAATGATACATGGCAAAAAACAAAGACTGACAAGTGTTTGAAAAAGACAAACTGACAAATTAAAAACGGTTTTCAAAATTGGAATACGATATAGAATTCAATACCTAGTTTTATCTCGCTTTTAGTTCGATTATTTTTTTCACGTTGGTGTTGTGGCCCCTTATAATTCTAATTTCTCGGTTTTAATTATTCATGATTATATTATATATATACCAATACGTCAATGATTGCTATTGGCACTTAATTGAGGAAAATACAATATAAATTTTCGAGGAATCATTGAAATGATATCATTCTTTTTAACTTTAAGTGTTGGTAGGTACGTTTATTTTATTTATGATCAAATTATAACGATATAATGAATACTTTTTATGGTATTAAACTTTTCATTTTATACTATGTGAAATCGGTAAGGTGATATTTTGTTCCTATTTAAGATTTTTTGTTCCCAATGTGGGTAATTTGTTCCGTTTTATATTCTACACAAAAAAAGGGGCACAGTTTTTCCTTTTCGACAAAAATTAAAAAAGAACAAATTATGCAAAAGAGGAACAAAATATCACACTTCGATATTTTGTTCCCATGAGATATCTTGTTCGCAATATTCATATTTTGTTCCATATTTAAGGGAAATTGTGCCTTTTTGAAAAATTAATAAGGAACAAATGGCACAAGCAAGAAACTAAATATTATACTTGGTCTTTTTGAAAATTTTTTGAATTTGATGATGAAAGCATTAAAAATTGTGCTCGGAGTAAAAATTCCCAAATCCTGTGAAATCAGAGATAATTACAGAAAATCACGAACTATAATTGTTTTAGTTTGTGCAGAAAATATAATTTATGGTATAATATCACATTTGCATAATTTGAAATTTCCTTTATAGTTCTGAGACTAGATTAGTACAATAAACATTTTTACTACCTGTTCAAGTCAGTTCATATCTTACTTATAAGTGAGAAAAACACTAAAAAAAATTATTACTTTTTCATTTTGCTTCAAAATTTTAACCAGTTTGTCTATCTACCTTTGCAAATAATTTTTAAAAAGTGTTTTTTAATATTTCGTGATTTTTGCAATTATTAACAAAAAAAAAAAAAAAAAAAAAAAAACGTTTCTAACGAAATATAAATAGTATATACTCCTTTAATACAATGTTTGGATGGATGATTTATGTAAAAACTCATAATATATAAATATCCTTGTCTGACCGGAAAACGTTCGGTCGAAAGCGTCGAAACGAACGTCATAAAAATAAAAGCTTCTAGTCAACTGGTTAGATGTATTCGGTTTGGAAAATTGGAAATCGAAAGGCAACATACTAATAATAATATATTATATATATACCAACTATAGTTACATACGCACTCACGTTTTGGACATCGCAATCGCATCCGAAAACCCCCCAGGGGGACAAATCCGAACAATTTCATTTTCGAAAAACCTTCAAGCTTATTTTATTTCTCAATGAGTTGTGTAGAATTTCAAGATTCCCGACCATATATTTGAGGCAGCCTTGTAAAAAATATATTTTATAAAATATATTTAAATTCAAATTGTATTTGAAATTGTAGGTACTGTTTTTGTGTTTGGCTTTAGTCTGTATTTTTACAATAAATAAATATAAATGTTTGGATTTAAAATACTTTTTATATAATTTCCAAGTATATAAACACTAAGGATTAAATATTGAATTTTTTCAACTATTGTTTTATGATTATTTAAGGCTGGATATTAATGTGAACAATATAATTAAAATTTACTTTAAAAATGAAATAAATAACTAGTTATTGTTTTTCATTATTAACTAGACTAACATAATAAGTTATACTGTTTTTATGTAACTTTGTGTTAATTTTATGTATAAAATATGTGTATTGTATTATATTTATATTTAATACGGGATAACCATAAAAATACTTTTAAGATATTAATTATTAATGCTATTAAATAAAATTTAAATAATTTGACTTATTAGACCACATATATTATCATTTTTATAATTTAATACATGGATATAAACATGGCTAAATATATAGGTATGATCGCAACTTTGTGATAGGCAGGTGTCATGGCCGTCACTGACAGCGATTTTATATCAATCAGTTTTATCAGTTATCAAAATTCAAAGTAATAATGATAAACGATTTTACTACAGAACGACGGTACCCACGAGTTTTTTTTTTTGACAAATAATTATACAATAAATTCTGCGGTGGCCGGTGATTTTGCTAAATTATTATTATTACAATGAACAAGTTCAAAATGTATCATTATTATTTACAGAATGCCGGTGATAAAAATCACTGTCAGCTGAGATTCTTTTCCATGAAAAATCATGGATTAATAACTGATGCGCAATCCGCAACCAAAACACGTCTTGTTGCCGTCATACCTATATATTTAGCCATGGATATAAATACAATAATCGATTATGAAACACAATCAAATCATTATAGTTTATAGGTACTATTTATTATTTTATAAGTATTATTTTGAAAAAATCTACCAAATTTAAACATTTTGAGTACCTATATATAATATCCGCCATTTCTATATTAACATTAATCTGCGTATTCATTGAAATGGGTAAATTGGAACTAGAAAATGGATGACAGTAGTAATGCGTACAAATCGATTATTTAGTAATCAACCGATTTTTTTTTTTTTTTTGTTTTATTATAAAATTAGTAGAAAGCAAAAAGACGTCAGAATTAAAAAAATGAATTATTTGTCTACATTCTACATACATCATTTGGCACAGTTGTGCCATAATGACAGAAAATGACAACGAATACAGTCGTACGAGAATTTCGAATTGGTTTCTATAGTGCCGATATTCCTTGTACATTCGCAATATTTGTTTGTATATATGTGATGAAAAGTACGAAAGTTTCGTTTTGATTAAAAAATGACAATAGTATATTATTTACATAGTACCTATAGGTATATTGAACACAAACGTTATAATGATGTGTGGAAGACTATCTAATATTATTATACACAAAAGCAATATGTACCTACGGTGAAACCGGAACCGTCTGAAAACGCACGATAATACCATCCTGGGCTACTCACAGATTTCCGACAAAACACACATTATCGACATTTGCGAGGACATTAAATGCCTGTCTATGAGCCGGCCCGTATATACGCCGGGTCCATTTTTCGGAGGACACTTTAAATTCTAAAATGTTTTTATAACGAATAGTTACCTACATTTTTTTTTTTTTTTTTTTTTTATCCTAAATTGATCTCGTTCAGTATTGGAAATACGAAAATGCGCGTTATTTGCACACGCGGTTTTCGTGACATATACGACGTATCTACCATCGATATAATATATAAATTCGTCTCGAATTTCCGTACTTTACGCAAAGTCATATACGCGCGTCTCGTTTTACGACCGGCACGCGTGATGGACGGAATGGGGCTGAAATCGGGGACGGACGGACGGACGGACGGATAGATATACGATATGAAACTCGCGACAAGTAAATAACGTTACCGTTTCGTTTCGACTGTCTCGTCGGAAATAAGCACACGATATTGTGGCGGTCGCGATCGCATCGTTTACTCTTGTGTATATTTGTGTCAAAATAGAGTTTGATGGGATAGCTGCTAACAGCGCCGGCCGTCCTGTGGGGCTTCAACACTGCAACGAATCCAAAGAACATAATATATATATAATAGTACTATACGTATACAGATCGTCGACAGACACCACTGTAGGTACCTACTTATCTCGATTTTCGGTTTTTTTTTTGCGAAGACATATATTATAGGATAAATAATAATTATTGTTTACCGGGGCAATAATTTCTCGAGTTCGATTTTCGCGGTTCAAAGCAGGGAGTCAAAACGGGTTAAAATTTTTCGGGTTTCGGGTTACGGATTTAAACCGGTTAAAATTTTTCCGGGTTTCTGATACGTGGTTAAAAAACGGTTTTAATTTTTTCCGGGTTCCGGGTT
>JAIPRL010007925.1:0-21838 GCA_025469235.1 Pemphigus obesinymphae | reverse complement strand
CATTTGAAACAAATTAAGTGAAGCAAAACTTTCGTAAATTGTATTAGCTGCAATATTAGAATTATTACCATTGTAGTTAAGGCCAATGCTGTTATTTACAAATTGAACTCCTGGTAAATTAAAATCATTATATTTATATAACGTTTTATATGAATATCTATTATATAAGGCTAGGATTTTAATACCTCGAAAGCATTACTAAAATTCCTTAAACATGTATTTAGGACCTAAACTCCAAAAAACGTGAATACAATATATCTTTTAATTTTCCATGAGTAGGTATCTATATAAGAAAAATTTTAATTGAAAACTTCCCTTGAAAAAAGCATTGAAAACTTCTGAAAAAAAAATACATTTAAAATAAATTATGTATTTATTTATTGATAAATTAAATAAAATATTATATTTTTCACTCGTTTTGGAAAAATACTGGATTACCCGATTAGGTAGTATAAAAAAATGAAAAATTCCGTAAAACTTCGAAAACTATGAAAAATCCAAACAAAAATGTCCCCCTCTAAATTCATTCGTTACCTATATTAGGATATGGTGCGAATTCGAATCAGATATTTTGTAGCTGGAAAGCATCGTGTCATACGTTCTAAAATAAAAATGCTAATTAATACGAACGCTATAATTATATCTGTAAAATTGTATAGGTTAATTATTTTATTTGGATTAAAATATAATATATTGTCATGTTATTCTACAATAGTGTTTCTAAATGTATTATTAAATGTTTCGGTAATAATAATATGGACTCGTTCATTTTTTGTTCAAAGACGATCAAATTTTCATTATTAATTTTTTGTTTGACGTTTAAGAAGATTATTATACTATAAAGTTTTCCGGTAAAATCGTCAAAGGAGTCATTTTGTTTACGTCAAAACGTTGCCTGGGGCTTCCTACTGATGTATTACAATCGTTTATTACGTAAATTGTTTCCTTTATGCATGCGGAGATTAAGTGCCGCGGACGTAAAAGAAATGAAAATACTTTAGACGAACGAACCACAGACTTATACCTACTCGGTAAATACTTGTACGTTTAGCAATATATGTATATATATATATATATACATTAATTTAATTAACAAAAAATTCATCTATGCATTGAGACCATTGTAATCAACATCAAGTCAACGAAATTTAAAATTTAAAAAACGTTTTGTATTTTTTGTGTGGAATGTTAAATATTCCATCCAAGTACTAAAACTAAAACAAAACCTATATAGATATACGTTTAATGTGTACAATACATTTTATTATTGTTCACCAAAGAAATTACAGCGTTTTAAGTTTTCCTTTCGAAAAAAACAAAAAAAAAAAAAAAAATGAACGTAATTATTTCTTTGTTCGACATTATTTTACAAAAAAAAGTCATTGTCTAAGAATATTGTTCTCCTTTTTAAAATTTGGTTGTAAGTGTTTGAACTTTAAACTCAAATTGTAATCTAGACTCTACAATTAAGATTTTGAGTAGTGTAATTTCGCTATATTCACTGTTGGTTATTTGGAGACGGAGTCAAAATAACGACTTTCAGGTAAGTATGAATAATTTTCTAAATTAATAGGCATAACAACTAAAATTCCGTACAATTGTTATTTTTATATATTTTTGAAAATAGGTAATCATACCGTTTTTTTTTTTTTTTTTTTTTTTTTTTTTGGTATCCTAAAATGTGGGATTATATGATTTATGAATTAACCAAGTTAATTGGTCAATTTCGTTAACTTTTCCTGTGTCCGTGTCAAGTGGACATTCATTATTTCCATTTTGACAAAATATATATTACGTAATTAAAAATCCGATCTTTATAAACATGAATATTTAATATTAAATACTTTTTAACATATTTTAAAATATATAATTGATTAATACCTATTATTATAATTACTTTTCACAATGCTTGATAAAATATAGCTATAAAATCATGATAATTGAGGAATATTATAATATTGAAATGGTTAATTTTTTAAATTATAAATACTTTTTAAAGTTACATTTTATCTACTCTTGTCTATATGCGACTTTGAATAGATACATTGTTTATTGTTTATTATAATATAAAATGCTACATAGGGGTATGTTGACGAAGTCGTCATCATGCCCAAAATTATGTTTTTAAGGGAATTTCGATTTAAAACCAAAATGTTTAATTAAACCGAATAGGTACATTCAAACAATATCGCTAATAAGTACCACTATCCATATTAACAATACAAAATTGGTGCATAGCATCAGTAATTCTTTTAAACAGATCTAATACTCAGTGATCATAAAAAGTTAATTCAAACAAACAAAAATGACACTCGTGTGTATTTTCAAATATAAGTAATTATATTTATTTATATGAATACCTAAATACCTAAATAGTGTCATAAATCATACAGGTAAATATTACTCTTGAACATTTTAAAACCATATTAGTCATCTAGACCAATATGCACACTTGGGTAAAGTAAAAAGTGCTTTTTCAACATTAGTATAATTTAAAGATCGCATAACTCTTAACTAACGGATCATTCATTAAAAAATTTGATCGAGAGATTGGAATGTGAAATGTCTCGCACGAGATCTGGCATGGACCTTATAGGAACGTGTAAACTTATACGCTCAAGGAGCCGGGATGAGTCTACTTGACCATGCAGTAGATCTAACAAAAATAAATGATCCACTTGTTTTTGAGTGAACTGACCTATAAAACATCCATTACTGGTGTATGTATTGTGCCGTGGGTGAGATCGATTTTCAGTAAGAACCCTGCAAAACCGAGGAACCTATTCTGGACTCGTGCAACTATAGGTTGCTTTCAAACAGGAAATAAGGATTCCAAACGATCGAAACGTAATCTAAGTACAAGGGCGAAATAAATTATTGATAAACATGGAGCTGAGTTGAAATTAAAAATGTGACGTCGTATACGCCCGAGAAGTCCGTAAGTCTTTATACAAGAAATATGTTCGGCGTGAGATCTAAAGGACAGAGTAGGCGTATAAATGAATCCTAAATCTTTGATCTCAGAGACACGTTTTGAAAGTAAGCCATTAAGAGAATAATTGTAATCAATAAGTACTCGGGACCTAGAAAATGTCACGACTTTACATTTGTCAGAGTCGAGATTCAGGCCAACGGCGTTGCACCAGACGACAAAACTATTAATTGACGATTGAAGGGCGTCGCAATCAATTTTTTTAAGACACCCGGGCGAAAAGTTTAGCGTCGTCAGCGAAAAGCAGTATACGAAAAGAAGGAACATTGAGAAATACTGTATGAATAAAAAGATTAAATAGTAAATTTCCACCTGGGGGAACTCCAGATGATACCTTGACATTTTTTGATGAAACGCCGAATAAGTTAACAAATTGCAGTCTATCAATCAAGTAATAGTGGAACCATAGAAAAAACGGAATGTGTATTGTAATATTCGATAAATTTAAGTGCATTTAAATTGGTTTTTTTTTTTTTTTTTAGTTTTGATTATAACTTATAACCATAATGTTGATGGGGTTATGCTAATAAATAGTAGGGGTTTCAGTTTTATGCAAGGTTATTTTATACAGATTATTGAATATTGGTTAGCGAACAGTACACTAAAATAATGGTTAATATTATATATTTTTAAATATTATATGAGTTATGTTCGGGTTTTTGGGTTTTATACATCTTGTGACACCAATTTTATTAATATTTTCAAGATAAAAATAAATGTTTAAAGTAAATTTTTATGAACTCATAAGTAAAAAAAAAAAAAAAAAAAAAAAACGGTATTTCAGATAAATTATTATTAATTATTGTTACATTTAATTGTAATACATCATCCAGAGAGTAAGTGGTAGGTAATGGAGACATCCAAATGTTTCCTGCAATATGATGGCAATTATAGGGATGTTATTAGTAAGACAGCTGTATACGCGTAGGTGTAACTTAAAATAAAATAATAAATTATTAATGTCACAAAACGAGTCTGTAAAAAGTTTTGAAAAAACATAACCTAAACTTATGTATTTCCTCTATAAATTTGTTATAATATTATCATGTTAACACCGGTGTATAAATCATTGGGATTTCGTTGTAAATTTGTAAACACATACCTATATGGGCTATATGTATCCAGGTTACCAATTATAAAAATATTGATGACATTTTTTCCTTCCGATAATAATCAATAATTAAATTCATCAATAATTTTTACAGGTCCTCGCAATACATACGTGGTCTAAGGATCACTTTTTTTTTTTTATATAAAATTGCCGCTTTAGACTGGTACCTAGGTCACTTATTGAGCCTTAAACCGGCTCTGACGAATTTAAACGTTTAAGTTTAAGTTATGACATATAGTTTAATTTCTTAAATAACTTTTAACTTACTAAACGTATTACTTTTAATTAGTTGTTATTTAATTACTAACTAAATAACTGTTGAGTTAATTTTTATAACAATAATAATTTAATGTAAATTAAACGAATGTGTATTTTGCAGTCTTTTTTTTTTTTTTTTTTGAAAATTTTGAAATTATTTTAAATTCTAAGCAAAGAGAAAAATATGTTTGTTTTTCAATGACGTTTATTTTTTCCGGATAAAACTTTCAGGCATAAGAGGAATCAAGTACCTAGCAGTTTAAATATAATGAATATAATTTTTGATAATAAATTCGTTCGAAATGCAGACATTTTCAACTGGTCATTTTTTAAATCTACCAAGTAGTTCTTTTAAGAGGAAAATAAAACTACCGATTGTGACTATAAATTGACTATCGGTAAAAGTCGATAAACTGGAAGATAATGGAAATACTATCATCATGATTACCAATTTATTGATTTAAATTTTAAAATTCGTTTATCAATTTTTTTTATTAAAAGAAAATGGTTTTTAAATTCAACAGTTGCCCAAGTGTACCTACCTATGTCCCATAGGGCGATCGAGATGCTTTTACACCCTATTGAAAGGCTTTAAATGTTGTTTCGCTTAAGATTTCTAAACATACATACATATTTTTATACACCTTATATATTCCTCGTTGTATTGGTCCGCTCGCCTGTCTGTTACGAGTATGTTGATTTAGTTACCTATACCATATAGGGAGAAATACATATTATTAGTTATTCGTTTTGTATTATAATATTTTAGTTTTAACTTTATACCTAACGAGTTAAAATACCTGGTCACTAGGAAGATAAAAAAAAAAAAAAAAAAAAAAAAAACAGAAATCTAGTGATGCACAAAGCAAGATCAAGACCAACACTATATAGCAGTCTTGGTCTTGGTCTTGCAAATTCATAAAATTTATAAATAAGGATAAATAGTCAATTTATACATATATAATGGTGGACACAGAAGAGGCAATTGGGGTAATTTCCCGAACCCGGATCACAAAAAATTGGAAATTTTTACAAGACGAATTTGCCCATCACTACAGAAATCTAGCATATATACATAAAGATGAGTAGGTATAGAAGATTAAGCGAATTGTATTGAAATTACAGTTTATTATTTAAAATACGTCGTTTAGAAACCAGGAGAGTGGACTTTCCGGACGAATTTGTTTCTCGACTACGATGATATTAATTTACTACATGTCCATATCTAGATCGAGTGTCACAATAGTGACGGAGAAAAAAAAAACCTTTAGTTAAATAGATATTATAATATGTACACAATTATATTATATCTATATTATAGACCTTAGGGTAAAAAAAAAAACGCGTTTTCATCGACGTAAAGTCCAATGACAATATAATTTTTTGGAACAATATTACGTATCACTCGACGACTAAATTAACAAGTATTTTAAAAACCCATAAAAAAAAACTCACAAACAAATCCACATTTTATACATTAGCCGATTTCATAATTTCATTAATCGGCGAATTAGACGTATCGAGTGAGTTAATAATTGTCGCTAAAGACAAATAAAATAATTCTACCGATCTTAGTTCACATAACGGTGTCTCAATATTAATCGTGGACATTCAGGGCTATCAATCAAACTATTGAGTGGTGTATACGAACAATATAAGTCTACTTTCTTTCTTCTCACTTCTAAAGTACCTATCCAAATCTATGACGTGTTTTACGGTTTACGGAAATAAATCTATTTTGAAACCGAATTGACAATAAGGGGACCGCAGTAAGAGTGGAATTATATTCCAAACGGGAACGAACCCGCAGTGAGCGATGTATGCATTTTAAAGCCAACGGATCGGTAAAGTATATACGATATCCCGTGCGTTCCTAAATTCATCAGATTGGTCAGCCGCTGGATTTAATCGTTCCTGATTTCAGCAGACGGCCTGTCCGCCGGAGGGGAGGTAATCAACCGGATTGCTTTATCAGCAATCTGCTATCATACGGCTGGTCGAATATAAAACCAGATGGATTTGATAAGAATTGTTCGCGGGAAAAAAGTTACACATACAATAATATTGATAAAGTGGCGTATTCAATATACAGTAGGTACCTACATATATTGTAGTAATTCTATGCCCATTCTATTTTAATTGCATAATTTTGTGTCCATGTTGTATTTACTTTTTCTACGATTCGTGATTAATGTTAATTTAAAATGGAAATTATATACTTACCCATTCGAACTGTGTTTACATAAAAAAATTTAGAAGTAGAAACGATTTCGTCATCATTTGTTGACATGGTTAAGTGGAATAGTAGCAGGGACGTTTTCACAATATTTTTTCAGTGTATACGTTTCAATGTAAAGTATACTTTTATACACACTAAAATTAAATATTAACATATTAACATATTAATAGAACAGAAAATATCGCTCACGATTTACATTTGGCAATGGTATAGATACGATATTTTCTGGGGGGCTGGAGGTTTAGATGTTTCATATATATATATAGGTATATGTACATTAACAGTGGCCTAGTTCACTTATATTTGATATTAATATTATCATAAAAAAGAAGAAAAAAACATCAAAATCTGTCTTTATTGTAAGTAACAGCTATAAAACTATCTTATGTTTTTGTGGAGAAGAAAGTTTCTGGGGGGGGGGGGGTTATACTTGTTAAAACACCTTTTTAAATACGCCACTGACTAGGTATCCATATATATATATATATATCGAGACATTCTATAGAAGTTTATTTTTTTGATTATTGTATAACAAAATTATTTTAAACTTATTAAACAAATAAATAGGTGTGTTGGTATTAATAGTAGTAACTTGTACAATTATTTGTATATAAATCAATAGGTATAGGTACTATTTATGTCCTAAACTCTTAAATTCTAACTATTCGTAACCCACCTATTGGTAATATCTGTTAAATATTTATTATCAGTTATTGATTAGATAAATTAGATATTGATTATCGTGGTTGATTGTGGTTATAAGTAGGTCTGGGATTTTGATGCAAAGGCATCTTTTTTCCTGGTGTTTTGAAACGTTGGTCCGTAAGTATAAAATGTGTTTTGGGTGATACGGATTATTTTAAAGTATTCTTTCTTTTGCATTTTTTGACAAAATTAATCTTAAATGCATTTTTTGATGTTTTTTAGTGCATTTTCTTAGTTTTTAGAGCATTTTTCACAATTTCTTCATAAAATGAACGAAAATTATTGTTGCGATTTACAAGAGACATTCGGCAAACTGCCGACGGTACGAATATTCGGGGTTTTTCTTATAACTGATAAGAAATAACCAATAACACGTTCCGGTGCTTTAACGAAAAAATGCTTTCCTGAATTCTGTAATTTTATAATCAATCCGCTATAATACATCCGAATTTAGGAACACACGGATCATATAGATGATATATAGTTAAAACGAATGGAAAAGGGCGAGCCTTTGAACAGTTTTAATTCCGACCGTGAAAATCGTCTCCGGCACGGGGTCGGTGGCGTATAATAATATATACATATACTATACGTTTATGCAAATGCGCGCAAGCGCGCGGCAGTGCGCGTTCGTGGGCGTACAAAGGGGGTGCGGACGGGGGAGGTGCGCGCAGAAAATTATAATTTCCATTATTACGCGCGCGTGTCGGCGCGGCCGCGGGAAAGGGGTGCGCGCGCCCGCGGTGAAGCGACCGGTACGGCCGGGCGGACGGGGTGTTGCGGGGACCCGAGAGACACGGGCCCGCGGTGTCTCACACCCACCCGCCCGACCGTCTAATTACACGGGCGCGTCCTGTGGGGGTGCAATTAAAACGACGCTCCTCGCCCGATCGCGGGGGGTGAGGCCGAGGGCTTTTTTTTTTTTTTTACATTGTTTTTTAGTCTTTTAGTTTTTTTTTATCGTGTGCATATACGAGAGCGGGTTCCGCCGACGCACCGTCGCGCGCCGCGGCCGATGGGGTTGCGGCGGTAGTATTGATTTTTTTTTTTTCCCGTTTACCTCACCCCCAACGACGGAAGAAAAGGGGTTGCGATGTGTATACGACGACAAAAAATATAAAAAAAAAAAAAATCGCCCGTGCCAAAACGAGAGGGTTGAAGCGACCGAACACGGTATAAAAAAAGAAAAAAAGAAAAAAAAGGGTTCCCTTTCGTCGACGTCGCGCGCGTCCCTTCCTCCCCTTCGGTATATCCCCATATTTTTCATTACTCGTCTTTTTTTTCCTTCTCGAAGATCGCCTCCTCGTAAACCAGCCGAAAAAATCGATCCGACCATATACGCCGTATACCTCCTCTCCTCCCCCTCCCACCAAACACCATTTCCCCTAACTACCTCCTGTGCCAATCGTCCACCACGCGTTCTCCCTCCGGGTCATTATTTTTAAGAAAGATTTCTCTTTCATACTCTCTCGGGTTCTCGGTCGAACGGGACAAAAAAAAAAAAAAATTACCGCGATTCTGTTTATATATAATATATATACGTACATCCGCATGTGCAGTATAACATTATCGTCTCGTGTACGGTGGCACCCGGAAGGGACGATTTTCCGAAAACCGTTTCAAAAATTGTTTTTCGATTGCATAATATAGTTATATTGTAATATATGTTGCGAATAATATTAAAAAAATATTAGTACAATATTTTTAACGTACCTATATATAATATATTATTAATGTTATACGTAAATTGAACGGAATAAAAATCATTCATTAAAAAAATATATGCATTTATTTATATGTATATATAGTGTATGACAAACTATTTCTTATTAAAATGCATTTTCAAACGACATTCTTAATATCTATTAAAGGGATTCGACCATGTGGGTTCTCACGGGATGGATCAATTCCAATTGCCTTTTTTTTTTTTTTTTTACATAACTGTACAATCTCATTGCAGTGCACATTCGATCTTCACGTCTAAAATAATGATAGTACGTATATACATGGTGATAAATAAATAAATAATAACACAGCAGGTAATCGGTAGTACCAGCTAGTATGGTGAAACTCTATGTTATAATAATATTGCAAATATCAATGTCCATGGATTTCATATATATTGTTGCAAAAACGAGGCGATAATCCAGATCAGGCGCAGTGCTGTGCTCTAATGGCGGCTACAAGTCGCTCAATGAACATTTTCATTTGATTTGATTATATCAGAGAAATAATATATAAACACAGATATTATGTACAATAAACTATAGATTGCTAACTCCCGGGTAAAAGTGAAGTCGCCACGGCGGCCATTTTTGTTGGGCTGTGTACCATTATCAATGTATTATCACAGAATATTGTGATAATAAAACATTTCGAATTTATACCGCGTAAAACCGCTGTATAATAATATATTACACTTGTGTATATACACAGCTACATAATATGTACATAATAATTATGTGTTATTTATACATATCTTTGTACGAACATTAATGCTTAATAACTTAGGTGTACACGTATAACATAAATGTTAGATATTATTAAAAAAATGCCCGTCTTGTTGAGTTGTTTGTCGTAAGTGTTGGGAGCACAGTAAAATATTAAAATCAAAAATGATGAAAGGATGTCAGTAGAAGACGCAAAAATTATACAAAACTATAATTAACAATATATTGTTTAATAATATATATGGGTAGTAATTCATAAGTTTTACATAATAAGGTAATATTATTATTTCATTACATTAATAATTAATAAAGTTCATTATTAATTTGTAAATATTCCAATAAAATATAAATATAGGTATATATATATATATATTATATATACATATATAGTTTTAAAATGATCAGAGAAGGAATTATTTCAAATATTAAATAAAACTGGACGTTACCTTGACGATCTTCGATCTTTTGAGAATCAGATTGATCTCCAAAGTTTGAACTTTCGGCATTCAACGATTTTCGACTTTCAAGGGAACGTAATAATACGTAATATGCATTTGCACAATTTTATTTTGCCTATTATTTAAAGTTAAAATATCTAGGTAAGTAGCTATTTATAAGTACCTAATAATATTGTACCTACCACAGTTTATTATACATATCATCTGATATCTATTTATCGTACACACATATTGATAATATAAATGTGTGATAAGATTCTAATTCCCAGAAAGATGGCGGTCCAATGGTGACTTCAGTCATTTACACGGGAAACATGTAGCAGTTAGCAATCTAGTTTATTATACTTATCTGTGACTATAAACGTCTATTTATCACAGTAAATTATAACGATGAATTCGATCCGATTTTCAACAGCATTAAAGGCATGACATGCATCAGACATGATTTTCCAGACTTAATATTTTCAAGACCATAGGTAGTAGAGATAAAATGTGGTTAATACCGTGGTGGCGTGGTCATCACATAATAACATTTATTTTTTGTTATCAAAAACCAGATGGATTGTTAAGAGGAGTTTCCCTCGCCCACCTAAGATATTATGATTATTACGATTACACCAGTTGAACATTTCGCTAGGGGAGCTGCCTATACGACAGAGAAGCTAAATTCTACGATTTTATTCAATACTGTTTTATTGTTATTTTGCGAAACTTTGAACTTTTTCGAGGAAAATGTGTAAGAAGTAGGTAATACAAACTGTAATATACATATATATATATAAATTAATAAATTATAAACAAATACATGTGTTTTTCATTATTATGCATGATACATAGGTAGGTGTAGTTGTTATTATTATTATTAATTATTTATAATCAATATAATATAATATCATGCATGAAAAGTTATATTATTATCTATATGATTATCAGTGCCGGATCTAGAGAATTTGTCACCCGGGGCAAAAATAATAATTGTAGGGCCCCTTTTTAAATTTTGCAAAAAAAAAAAAAAAGGTCATTCGTCAATTTATACCAAAATTAAAAGTGATCAATGGGATCCCACTTCCAATTCGCTCCCCCCCCCCCATAGATTATACTAATTATTTAGGCATTTTTTTTAAAACGATTTTTATTTTAATTTTGTTTTCCATTTGTACTCATATGGTGTATCATTATTATTATAAAATTGAAAGAAAAGATAAATCATTGTATTCAAAAAACGATTCTGAACGAAGTTCAGTAATATATATATATAAAGGTAACCACGAAAATTTTATTTTTTATTTCTTCTACATTTGTAAAATATTGCGTTATAAAAGGTAGTTTTTCAACAATATTAAATACAAGCTTGCTGGACATTGTAATAACGACCCTAAATTACTTATTATTTTTCCTAATTTAACATCATTTTTAACATTGTTTAGCATCCAAAGAAATATACATATAGATCTTGATGTCTTCAAAAGTCAAAAAAGTTAAAAACAGTATTGTAGATTTATTAATAATATTAAAAACTTATTTAGATATGTAATGATTAGATGTATATATTCTTTTTAAATTACCTCTACGGCGCATTTTGCAATTAATTTTTTTATATCCCCCTCCATTGAGCCCAATACGATGCATACTTCGATAATAATTTTGAAAACAGATTATAGCTACCTATCGATTCTTCATTACTTTCTAAAATCGTGTGATGTGGAATCCTTTTAATAGTAGGTATAAATAATATTATATTTTTCTAATACCTAATTTACCTAACTATACCGTGGTTTATTAAATAATTATTTCTGCGTTTGGAACTTACGTAGTCTAGTGTTACTTTCTTAAAAGGAAGTTCTTTTCCTTGTTCCTACAAACACAAAACAATTTGTTCCTTGTTTATAATTCACTCCCTCTATAAAATAAATATAAAATATGAAATATTTGCTTGATGAATTTTAAACGTATTTTAATAACGTTCGTCTAATGCAAGTATTAAATTGGCCAACTGCCTTCACTATTTATTATTAATTATTGAATAAAATTAAAATAGAGTAGACGTATATTATTCACTTTTAATTTATTAATTTATAAAACATTTTTAATTTTAATTTTTAACAAAATCCAAATTCGTTTAAAAATTTTGGGGAAAAAATGTTCGTCGAAAGAGAAATTAATTGAAGAAATCGTTAATTGACATCACCCGATGCCTTCAATATTTTCTTCCGTACGAGTGCAATAAACCAAAAAATTTGTTTTTCATTTCGTTCAATATAAATTCAATTATAGTTTTGTATGAAAAGTTAAAAAAATATTTCAGGAAATATTATAGAGCATAATATATAATTAATTATATAACTCTGTTAACCTCTAAAACGTAGGGTTTTCAGACTTTTAATAATCTAAGATTCTAAACAGATAATGATAATCTTACATATTATGATCTCATATATATATTATACTATTTTATAAGGAAATCGTATGAATATAATATTATAATATATTACAACGGTGTCAAAATTGTGAAATTTTCATTTATTTTACGAATCTATGAATATATCAATGCGAGTTCTAGTGTAATAATAATTATAAACTACGTATAGAAATTTTAGTATTTCCTCATTTTTTTTATATGTTTTTTTTTTTGTTTCCATTTCCAATTTCATGTGATGAACAGTATATAACTGGTGTAATCTGCAGTCTTGAAAAAAATATAATTAAAACGTATTTCGTTGCAAATGAAAGTACATTATTCAATTAATTTTCAAACATTTTATAACGAATACATTAAATGTAAATTTTAAATACAAGTCAAAAAGCTTTTTTTTTAATTTTAAATATACCAACAATTTAGTGCTTAAGTACATATATGTACACGTAATTTAATTTTCCTGAATATATGAAAGACATGTATATATATCTAACCGAGATCACTGGGAAATGATTTAAAAACGAATAGTTAGATAAAAATACAAATAGACGAAAAGTACCTGTTTAAAACACTTATCGAATACCGCAGTTTTCTTGAAGTGTCAATGAAATTATTTTAAATGTTCATACCGAAATACTTTACAAGGTCTGGTATATAATTACAGACTAGTATTTATAGGCGTACAATACAATAAATTATAATTCGACGACTTTTACACGAACGCGAAACTAATTCGTAATGCGCGTCCATATATTCATCGATTTAAAATTCAATTTTTCTTATCGACTACGGTTCAGCGGTATGACAATCGTCTCGAATATCATAAATTTTATACGATACGGTATATAGTCACTGTATTGCTTATTGTTTATTGTACAAAAAAATTCGAGAAAGAGAAAAAACTTTTTCTAGAAACACTGAATGATATGTGTTTATAAAAAAACATATAAAAAAAAAAATGTACCCATATGACAATCTGGTGAATTTACGTAGTCTATTTTACATAATAAATAGGTGTAATATAAACATTATATATATAATATACATATATATATATATATATAGGCTGCACCCTTGTGTTTGCACCGTCCCTTTACAGCTAGCAGTTGTATTTTGTACATCGATACGATGTTGACGGCCGTCGACGGTGGGGTGAAAAACTTGAAAAATAAATAAATGTTTTTGCGAACAATCTGAATATACTTATTGATAACATTTTGATTATTGACCTATACATTTTTTTTTTTTTTTTTTTATCAGCCACCTTATAACTCGGGAAGTATAAAGAATTTTTGTGAAAAAGAATGCCGTTTTCGTACACTATATATTCTATATAATATTTTCTCATATTTTTGAATTTTTCATCCCCTCGCTTATTTGTTAAAACTTTGTCGACTTTAGATTTTCAAACGGCAATCCCTTTAAATTATATGAATTCTTAAAGAAAACATTTGTATAAGAATTTTCAAGCTTAAAACTTGAAATCCGATGAATATTACTCGAAGAATAAACATTCACATTTAAGATGCAGTGGAGCGGAGAAGTAGGTATACTGTCATAGCACGTAGGTAATAGGTGTTGATAATGACGTACCACAATAATTTTCCAGTTTATTTTATCAAATAGATAAATATAATTATTATAACGTTTTTAAACTTCATATACCTATAGTGAAAAATTGAGCTGTATACTACTTAGATATGGATATTTATTTATTTATTATTAATCAACATAAAAAAGAGAATGGTCTCTAAAATGATGAGTAGGAACACGGTAATAAATTTCCGAGAGAAGATCTGGTACAAGAGTGCCATTTAGAAGTGAGGTAATAAAATATCGGTCTGCTTGAATACGACGGGAAGAAAGATATAATAAGGATATTAAGAGACTTGCAAATAAGAGAGTAGTCATATGGAGGGTGTTCAATTTTAAGAATATACGAAATGTACGAGAGAAATTTATTGTGTACACTCTCAATTCTCAATTGATCTTTAGCCAGACATGGATACCAAACTATTCCACCGTACTCCAGTACAAATCTGACTAAGACGAACTAAAAAGAGCGAAGAGACAAAGCTGAAGAAAACATTTTAGTGTTACGTTTAACAAAACCCAAGATCGTAAGTGCTTTACAAGTAGTAGCATTAATGTGGTGCTCAAAACTCAATGGTGGAGAATAAAAAAATTCTAAGATTAATTTATAATAAGATTCTTTATAAAGAACTACACGGTGAATAGGAGTGTTATTTAAGTGGTATGGATGATGGATGGGGGTACGACTTCTGAAAAAGGTCATGACATTACGTTTATCTAAATTAAGTGTCAGGTTAAGGTGATTAGCCAACGAAAAGAAGATGTCTAACTCAGACTGTAGAGTGTGACAGCTATCAAGAGAGTCAATTTTCAAAAATAATTTTATGTCATACTATTTACGCAAATAGAAGGAGTTTTGTCTTAGTAACCCATTTGTCTATAGAGTTAACAAATAAGATAAAAATAAGAGGACTCAAATTTCTTCCTTGAAGAATGCCTGAAGGAGTATCTGACAAAATGGATGCCGGTTCAAGGACCTTTACCAATCGCTTTCTATCTGAGAGGGTAGGATTTAAGCCATGAAAGGAGAGATTGCCTAAACCAAGTAGTCCGAGTTCTCTGAGTAGGATGTTATGGTTAACTGTATCAAATGCCTTTCTGAAGTCAGTAAAAACTACATCCACTGGTCTGTACTTTCTATAGATACATTTAGAAAATAAGAAAACACAACACTATTAGTAATGGTAGATTTCTTGGGTCTATAGTCATACTGCTCATCAATATTTATGTGATTTCCACTTCTTTTGACACAAGAAAATACTAGAGATTCAAATAGTTTGGCTAAATGAGGTATAATAGAAATAGGTCTATAATTTTCAACATTAGATGGATCACTAGATTTGACAACAGGGTTTACTGGGCAGATTTTCAAACATACGGGTAAATACTTCATCAAGGGAGTGACGAAAGAGTAAAAAATTGGGATGCATTAGGGCCCTATATTAGGGTCATTTGATACTGTATTTTTTAAAGAATTAAGAGCAAGAAGTACATCATTATGAGTAAAACGTATGTTGGATGGTAGGTCAAAAGGAATAATACTACAAAGAGAATCAATATGAAGCTTACAACTTAATGTTGGCTAAAAATACGAAGAAAACAAATTAGCTGATTCGAAAGCAAAAGAAAATAAAACATTATTTTGATGAACGGACGAAGGGACCGGTGGATTTTGTTTTAAATCTCTAACATATATAAATATACCTAAGTCCTTTATTTTTATAACAATAACTATTAAATAACTTGAAAATTTACAAATTTCTGTATCTAATTAAACGATTTCTATAAATTTAAATGCAGGTAGACCCTGAAGAATCGTAAAAAACATTCGTAGAAACCACATTCCTATTCGATAATAATTTATTATGAAATAATAAGGCGATCGACTGCAATTATAAATCGAATTTTTGCTTTCTATTCATAGTAGAGTTTTTCTATAAAATTTTTATTCAATTTAAAAACAAATTTTGTTTTGTTTTGTTTTACAAAATATATGCTCTGTAAATTCATTAATTTTATATTTCATATCATTAATTTAAAATACAATTAAAAATTGCAATACAACACGTGCAGCGTCTTATATATATATATATATATATATCAATATTGAGTATAAGTCCTAAAAAAAACGGAAAATTTAATCAAATAAATCCTATAATTATGCAGATAAAAGTTTGCAAAAAGATTGATCAGTTTAAATATTTTTGCAGAATTTAAATCAGTTCATTATAATGATGATTTTTCTTTTTAGAAACATCTTTGAATAAATATTCAACGTTTCAAAAATAAATATAAGATTTTAACGTTTAATATTAATATTATATTAAAAATGAAATGTTGAACAGCTTGATGAAGATTCCTAACTTTTTTTT
This sequence comes from Pemphigus obesinymphae, assembly GCA_025469235.1. Classification (NCBI taxonomy): domain Eukaryota; kingdom Metazoa; phylum Arthropoda; class Insecta; order Hemiptera; family Aphididae; genus Pemphigus; species Pemphigus obesinymphae. Next base: position 5,244 of record JAIPRL010007925.1, on the reverse strand, counting down.
ATCAAAGAAATTAATACTTATGCACAACCAATTCTAATTCTCTGGCATTGTGGTTCTTATAACGCGGAAGAATATCAAAATCACTCGTCCGTTTGATGAAAAAGCTTATATAGAACCTTGAATGTATGTCATTACAGATCTAATTTTTAAAATATTTGAAAATCACTTATCAGATTAGATTCGCATTCATTCTTATTTTATAAAATACAAAAAAATAACAAACGAAAAGCATGTCAGCTAGTCTATCTAGTTATATATCATAATCCAACGAGTATAATATTGAAACAACACTAGCCACAGATTATTCTAGTAAAAAATGAACATTATAGAATACAGTTCACGAAATAGCAGGTATATTTAAAAATGGGCCTACGAAAATAATATTTAGGGGCCCCTTGTCAGGGGTACTATATAGGTAAACTATCCTATCTAAGGACGATGAACTCAATTCCAACGCCTGTATCTGGAATCTAGAAATTTAATTAAAATGAACAACGATATAGGTATACTTATACCTACATATATTTATGTTTTACCTTAACTTTTGGGCAAGTACGAGTATATATACTTTTATAAAATAAATTCAATTTATTTAAAACGAGAAAAAAATCACGTTGTGTTATAAAAAAAAAAAAAAAAAAAAATGTATTCCAATGATTTTTCGTTCTTGATCCAAGTTTCCGACTCAATTTACTATTCATTGAAAATACAAACGTCGCGCGTCGTGTTGAAAACGTGAAAAGTAAAAAAAAATTCTAAAACGTATAAGCGATTCGGCGTTGAAATTTTAAAATTCACTATACACTTGGAAAACGTCTAGAATTTTAATATGTACAGGATATTTGGATTAAAAATAAATAAATAAATAAATAATAATAAAGAAAAAATTCAAGTTTAATGTTGCATTCAACATTCGTTACATCGGCTTCTATATAGGTCCTCATTATTATTTCTGCGCGTGCATTGTGCAATGGTAAATAAACAAACGATTTTTTCATGTGCTAGGATAGCATTAGTTTTATTTTTGGGTAGGAGGGTGCATGTCGACGAAAAGAGTTATCTATATAGCTCGAACACGGCCAATTCGTTGCACATTATAATATTCTTATCATACAATAGGCTTATTCGGTTAAAAACCCACACCACGTTATAATTTATCTATCGGTTATTATTTACGGCAAAAACCTTATTGCACGTTCGATTTAAAATCCTCACGTGAAATACACAAATATTGTCGATTAGTAAATATACGTAACGATCGATATAATTTTATGAAAACGATTATAATCTCTGATAAATGTATTCAAAATACAATAGCACCTCATCTAGTTATATATAAGATTGGCATCTTCGAAATGTTATTTGTATTGTTTCTCCTGCAGTGAAACTGTTTAAATTCAACAAGTATTGGAAAACATTACAAAATATAATACCACGTATCTAATGATATATAATAATGATCAAATTTATTAATATTATACAGAATTAAAAATATTAAATATACAGATATAATACTTGATGAAATATAAATGTATGTTATTACCTATTACGAACTAAACATAATATGAACTGAGTTTCAAATTTAAAGTGCTTTGAACAATTTCTGATAGGCAAAATGGGGTATAATTTCGTGCGAAGGAATGAGTTATCAACTAATTTTATTCCAAAATTGATGAAAATTATTCCTACGGTTATTAAATTATCATTTTGTTTCAAATATCTAATGATAATAAACAATATTATGTACCTATGTATATAAATTTGAACCATAATAATATATATATATATTAGGTCTATAAAAGTATAGAAGTTAATAAACTTCACAATATACTTAAATATATATATTATTTACGTATATATATATTTAAAATTTTAGTTATTAAATAATGACGATGAAAATATTTAAATTTAAAAAATATGCACTTCGCTCGTCGGTCGGGGGCATAGGGATCTGATAAATAATATATTAAATTTGAAAGCGATAATTAATATAAATCATTGCGTTAATAAAACGATTTTTAATGGAGCTTCGGTATAATAACTAGTAATTAAAAAATAGAAAATAAACATTATTGTAAGACTAATAGATTCATCGATCTGCCGAAAACGCTCAAATTATAGGTATTAGGTATAATAATATAATATTTTATATTTGCATACATATGAAATAAAAGTAAAAGTAAATAATTTAATAAATACTAAACAAAATGCAAACTGTTACAATTTCAATCAAATTAATTGAATTTTTTGGCTTATTATCTACGAGTCAGTCTTAAAGGATTTCTTTAGACACATACGTAGGCTTATCGAATATTTATTATAATTTATGTCATAGTTATGAATATAAATTTAACAACTATCAAAGTATAATTTCAGTAGTTAGGTGTATAAATATAGTTTGTATATGTACATATGCCAGAAAAATCTAAAATGTTCTAAAATGTGTCCAAAGCGTATCCTCTCCTACCCCTCCTCTCTTTCTTAGTATATATATTATATAATATTATAATCTATATATACAATTGTAAATTGTATAATGTACATTATATATTACAATATATTAATTTATTATTTCATTTATTATAATAGTAATAAATTGTATTTTTAATTTTTTCAAAATTAATTTAAAGACAAAATTATAAAATTAATTTTCAAAAATCAATATTTATTTTGTTTTTAATTTTCAACGTTTTACTTGTACTGAGGGAGGCCGATTATTGATTTTATCAGTGTTCAATTATTATTTGACTTTAAACGTAAAGCCCTAATGCATAATCCACTCGTTACACTACATAGGTATCAACGTAATTAATATATTTTTCAATTATGCACTTAATTGAAATTCAAGAAACGCTAAAAAATAAATCATGACTGCAGTGGTCACCCATCAATGTTAGTTGGTTTCATATCGGATGCATCAAAAAAACAATTGGAATCGCTATCAGAGTACGTGATCTTTTTTATAGAAACATTGAAAAATCATCGGATTGATAATTTGATTATCATCAGTTACTGTTTTGATAGCTATTTTGTGTTTTGACTAAATAACGTGCAACTTTTGATCTGAAAAACAGTTTTCTCTGACTGAAAAAACTATTCCATGCAGAAGTAGAACAAGTAATATTTCTCATATAAGGTCCTAGATTTTACCCATATTTTGTGTCCAACAGTCCGATGACATCTGATCGACTTCGACAAAGGTTGTATTGAGCGCAATCGGTAAACTCTCAAATTACAAGTAGATATTTGCTAACGTTTGCACACGCTTTACGTTGTACTTATCCATTAATTTGAGTCTTTCAATAGTCGTATAAATGTATAGACTTCAGCCATCCCAGATTGTTTAGGGTTTCCACAAATTTTCCGGTAAGCGATGAGAAAATTGAAAAAATTTTTTCAATTTTTTATTTTGATTTGAAAAAATCATTTGATTTCGGATCAATTGTTTTACGTTTCGACCATTTTAACAACCTAGGAAAGCGTTAAAAATCTAACGTAATATTCTTCGTTTCAATTAGGATTTAACACTTCTCCAAGCATAAACTACAGGACTATAACAAGACTATACACATTATTCAAATTTGGCAAAATAATTGTTAAAATTATAAGAAAAACGATCATAATATTTCCGTCTACCCATATACACCTATATATTATATACATAATATGATATTTTGACAATATCATTATATTCATGAGTGCACTCTAGGCCACGGTGAGCATACGAAACGGATCTAGATGGGCAATGATGAATTACATTTTTCCAAAGTTATGAAAAGTTTGGAAACGTTTGCTAAATAAACAGTATTTATGTAGGTACTCTGCAGAATCTCGGAATTAGTTAGTAGTTATAGTAAGATCAGTATGAAAAGATTAATTTACTGTGTACCTGCCTAGTTAGTTATTTATAATACGAAAAAATAAAAATTTTATAAGAATAAAAATTAAAAAATCTTCTACGGAAAGAACTTTTTTAATAGTCAGTCACGTGTAAACTAAATGAAACTTTTTCATATTCTCTCGTATTTATTAATTTAATCGAACAGGACGCTTACATATACCTATACGCTATAATATGATGGGTAAGGTTTGGTTGTATCCGATGTAAATAAAAATAAACCGGCTAAGTTTTCGTTAGACGTACGAACCTGTTACTTCTGCGCAACTCGTTAAATTTCGAGTCTCTCTTTATATTGGATAAAAAAAACACATACACCTTATCTATTTGAGGTGATTTGCGTTATGAGCGAACCAACATCCCGTCCATTCGCGAATTCACAAATGCCACCTCCACCAATCTTCAACTGTCGATCTTTTCGTCCCCCTTTCCACACATCAAGTCAATCTCTACCCGCCCCGGCCTACTAAACGGTCACAAAAGGAACCGTCCTTTTAATTTCTAAAATTCAAACACCATAAATTCGCCCCCCCCCCCATCACGTCACAACTCCCTAAAACATCCGACCCTCTGGAAGAAGCTCAAGCTTGAGACAGAGTACCCCCCCACAAAGCAAGTCAGTTATGAGCGAGATACCTATTTACGATTCGGAAAAATGATTCGGAAAAAATTAACGATTCGGAACATTTTCATTGCTAAACCATGGGATTAGGAGAAAATCCGGTGGCCGATTCTTGAAATGTATTAAAAATCATGCGACATATTTATCGCGTACGCGATATAATGATAAAATTATCGAATTCCAGTAACGAGATCTATTCTCGAACGACATTCCGTGTAAATAAACAAACCCTCGATATAATGTTAATGTTATTATTATTACGCGACAAATGTTTTGTCATCAACCGAGAACCCAGCGGACAATGATTGTCCAATGATTTGTTGTCCGACTAAATTTGATCACTCTTCGAGAATAACACTTTTTTTCATTCGTGCGACAAACAGTGGAATGTTTTCAAGAATTGCCCCCCCCTCCCCGGGGGTCGATTCTTGAATCTCGTTAAGGAAATTTCGTACGAGACATTTTCCGTAGGGTTTTGTCGTACGACATTTGCAATACCTATTCTTCAACTATAAATGACATTTAGTTGGGTGTCGAAATTATTTTGTCACACACGAAATATTTGTCACATAAACCAAGTTGGTTACCATAGAAAACAATACGCTATCATGTACAGAATCGTGATAAGAGCTCTGTAGCCGCCGGTATCTCGTTTGTTATCAATTTATTGCAAGTAGCTCAGTAGTTTTGTTGCCATAAAGCTGTTCATTTCTTAAACGTACTA
>JAIPRL010007924.1:0-21838 GCA_025469235.1 Pemphigus obesinymphae | reverse complement strand
ACACGGTTTTCATTTTGCCGGGTTAGGAATACGTGGTCAAAAAACGGTTTAATTTTTTTCCGGGTTCCGGGTACGGGTTTAAAAAACGGGTTTCACTTTTTCCGGGTTACGGGTTTCGGGTTTAACATGGTTTTAATATTTTGCGGGTTACACGGGTTTTCACCCCGGGTTCAAACCCGTTTTGACTCCCTGAAATATAGCCGTGCAATAAGTTATAAATTAGATTAGGTGTGGCTGTATGGGTCTATATACATACTTGTATTCTATGTGGGTAGGTATTAACATCATGTGTACAGAGTACAATGTACATATGGATTTATTGTTCTATTAACTATTTACGTATAGATATACTACTATACTATGCACTACATAGTAAGAAGTTGAGGGTTTAGTTTTGAAGTGATAGTGATATTTAAGTTTTTTTGATTACTACACATTTTACGTTGCGTTTTCGTATAAAAAGACAAAAAGTGTTGTTTTCATATTTAGAATGTATATTATTAGGATTATGCACTATCAATATTTTTACTGATAATAAATTTTAATCCATATAAATTATAATTCAATTTCCCAATTTCTCATGGAAATACGTATCGACAGCGCTGCATTTTCGTAAGTATTTTGGGAAAACATAGCCACCTTCGCGAATGTTTCAAATTAAATTAAAAATATTTAAATATCCCCCGATTTGTTGTGAAACACCATGTCACGTAGGTAAGTAACAAATTAATTAAAATATGATTTAAGTGTACCTACTTATTTGAGTCGCACCTATAAGGCAAGATCACTCGGACAATTTAATTCGAAAATATATCCCTATAAAATAAAAAATATTGATATAAATACCACAGAATAGATACTAGGTACTTTAACCGACAAGAAATGTGCACGATTTATATTATTTTTGTTAAAATAACACCAATTTTATTTTGCATATTTTGAAGGTTTTTTGTGCATATAATCCCGTTCCCTAACTTCCGTAAATAAAACTGTTATGCTATTTGTAATAATCCCCCAAAAAATAATTTTTACAAAATTAAAAACTTTTTTAAGATTTTAAACGTTTAAAAAAAAAACGACAATAGAATACCGATACATTTTTGTTTTGTACTATATTGTGTAAAAATTTGGATTCTTATTTACAACTACAGCCCGAGAAAACATTTTTTTAAACAAAAAAATTCTTTTACGGTACTGGAAAAATTTATAAACTTACTTAGATTCTGAGCGAAAGATATATGTATTAGTTTTACGACGATATATTTTTATTTATTTATGTCTGTGTACAAAATTTCTGCCAAGTCTACCTACTCTGATCTTTACAAGCTTACCCGGTTTCCGGTAACAAATTTTATTTAGTTGGTAACTACTTTAAAGAGTTAATTTTAAAAATTTTTAATTTATTCGCATAAGAAAAAACTATTAAAAAATTAGCATAAAAATCGGAAAACACTATTGTGGTAAAATTCTTTATAACTTCGAAAATATTGATGCTAGTTAATTTTCGAAATTTAATTTAATAGGCTTAATTTTAGTTTTTAAGACTTGAAAATTTTAGTGTTAATATGCCATTCTAGCTATACATACAAAAAATTTAAAAATTAGTAAGTATAATATTTTTTAATAGATATTAATTTTTTTTTTTTTTAATACCTACCCATTTAATTTTTTCGACATTGGGGTTTGAATTGTGTTCGAATTTTGGGGAAATGATGAATATATAAACTTGAACTTTTCACAAAATATGTATGTAAATATATATGTAACACATTATAAAAACAAAACAATTTTGGAAATTTTTTCCCCAATTTTAAACTATTTATAGCAATTTTCAGTTTTGAGTCATTTCATTCATATAGTCTTAATTTTAGGTTTTTGAAGTAATAAACATTTTCAGTGTGATTTTTGTACCTACTAATGCACGGTAATAATGATTTCATAATAGTGTGTTTATACGTAGATGTAATTAATTATTTGTAATTATGTAATTAAGATGTCCATTATTACATATGCATACATAAATACATATACCTGAGGATATTTTTCTGTAATAATAGTGTGTTCAACATTGACAACAATTCAAATGGAAATTTGTTTTTATATATGACTGACAACAGATTACAATCTACCGGCACACACCAATAAAGTACAAAACTTTTGTACATTATGATTATACAAGTGTGCTTGCAGGTTAATAAAATAACAATGCAAATCATTTTTATTTTGTTCTGCGGACCACCAACATTTTTTCAAAGATCACCAGTTAACGATTGTTGATCTAGAATATTCAGATACGGGCATATTATATATTAAATGATACACATCCCCAATATAAAAACTGAAAAGGAAACAAAAAAAAAATATAATAACCATAATATTATATTGTTTGTGATATATTTTACTGTTAAGTGTAATCAGTGGCGCCAAAGTCCATATTGAAGTCGGGCCACGGCCCGGACCACTTTTTTCAAAAATTTGGCCTTGGCCCCCTCCCATAACAACATATGTTACATATTATAATGTATACATATTTCCCGAAAATAATTTCCTACCATTATTTCTAGAATTAACTAGGGTTAACTCGATTGCAAGTTAATTTGTAAACACATTACACAACATAATAAATATAATGAAATAACAGTGTATAGGTACTAGGTATAGTTTAGATAAAGTGAAATAAAAGTAAAATTACTTCAGAAAATACATATATTTTAAACATTCAATACCTTACAATTATAAAAACTTCTTTTAGATTTTAATTCATACAATTATTTTAGTATTTTCGTATAATTTTTAAGTTTAAATTTAGTTTAGTTATAAAGGTCCAGGAAAGATTGCTTGGAGAGTAACGTCTAAACTGTTTTTAATAATATCAGGTAAGGCTTAGTTAAATACAACACAAAATAATAATAATAACACAAATTTAAAATTTTCCATATAGACAATAAAAAAATATTAACTGGCCATGTTTAGGGGTAGGAATGTAGAATGTTATTATATCGACAAATGTGATGTGTTGGTATGGGATTAATCCAGTAGACATTTAATTGCTAAAATTATAAAATCAGTTTGCATGAGTCTATTCGCAATATAATCTGCAGGGCCAACTAAATCAAATTGTCTGTATATAGCTTTTTTTATTCTAACTTCTTAACTAAGGCGAAGAACTTTTTTTTTTTTTTTTTGCTTATTTACACCAGGTGTCAAAATTCTTAGTTTCACCTCTGAGACTGTTGCCTCCAAATTTCAGAATTGCCCGACTACATTTTTCAGACTTCGGTGCCACTGCTGTGAAAGGTCTAAAAACGATATTTTTTTGACAGACTCGAACCACCTTAAGGTAACTGTAAACACAGTAAATACTACCAAACCATTGATTTGTGAAAAATTTAAGATACACATTTACAGGACAGTACAAAGTACAAAATACCCACAGATATACAATTATTATATTCAAGAAAACACTAGTTCGTAGAAAATCATAATATTTTGATAAACAGCTTTATAATAAATAATAGACCTCGTTATAAATTAAAAATATTTTTTCCATCATACATATATTCCACCATTTAGTAATTAGAGCACTAAATATAGAATAGGAGAAACTTCTCCTAAACTCAATTCTAAAATACACCGTTACAACCCGGGCCGTACCATACATAATGACCACATGGCGAACGCATGCGTCGAGTTTAATAATGTATAGGGCTCGAATTTTAAAGCATAACGAATTACAAAAAAGCATAATTTGAAAAAAGCAAAAAAAAAAGCATTACCAAAAATTAAAATTAAATTAGGTATGAAATTAAATAATTGAAAAATTATTTTAAATTAAAAAAAGAATTAACAACCATGTATTTTGTTAGATTTTCAGTTGTGAACTTTACTCTATTATCAGACAAAATGTTTTTATACATAGAAAACGAATGCTCTACATCTACAGAAGTTATCGGTGCATACTTCATACAAGTTGTTTCATTTAAATCAAACCCATGATAATCAATATTTGATGAAAGATCACACAATGTCTTGTAATTGTTTCCAGCCTTGGTTTTTTGAAAGAACACAATTTAATTTGCCCGAAATTGCAGTTGCAATAAATCCATTATCTTTATTCAACTTCTTTTCTACTACCTACTAAGACAATATTTATAAATTCATTGATTCGTCTAAAATTATACATATAACTTAGTATTATGAATTTATGATATTAAATTGTTTCAATATATTGTTGAAAGTTGCCTTTTTTCTATAACGCTGTGATAATATCTAGTATAAATCCAAAATTTGTTGAAATATACACAAGGTTTGATTGAAGAAATACATTTTGAAATAGTTCTTTCACTATTTTAACACATTCAGATTCTTCTTCAGAGTCTTCAATAATTACACTTTTTAATTCACTAAAATATTTGCAATAATACTGGACAGCTTTGATCCATGTACCCTATCTGGTTATTATTGGCCTTGGCAGATTTGGCAATGCCGGGCATTTCTCATTGAAGATCTGTATTACCGATCAACTAAAGTATTTGAACGTGCTATAAAAACACTCAGATATAATTCAGATAATTTTTCCTTTCCTTAAGTCGTAAATAAAACTGTAATTATAGTCATTAAATTGTAGATAAAACTACCATTTCGACACAATAACGATAGTTATTTTATCAGTCATCCATTTATTACTGCGGCTTTTTCACTGGTTTTATAATTTCTGACAATAATAATATAGTCAAAGTATAAAATACATAAAAATATGTTAAATTTTCATGAAAATTATATAAAAATTAAGAAAAAAGAATTAAATAGGGAAAAAAGCAAAACAAAAACCACGTTTTGTGTGAAAAAAGCAAAATAAAGTTTACTTTATTGAAATCAGAACGATTCAAAACGTACTTATATATAAGAATTATCTTTCTATCACACCCCCATCAAAAGAAGCATTTTTTATAAAATCCAACCCGTAATAATGTAATACATTAATACGATATAAGTACGGCAATAACGTACTAGCTCCATCTAGCCCGTTCCATTTAAAACTGTATGTTACTCGACGCGCCCGTTGATAACGCCCCGTGTGGCCGGGTCTTACTCATTACTCATAGTACATACTTATTGTATAACTTGTAAGTTTTCACTTTAATTTCTTTATATTGTTTGTTGAGCAATAAATATGAGTAATAATAATAAATAAACATTAAATCACTCCTTCCCCTCCTCCCTATGAAATTTTTGACGTAAATAAGAAATTTACATTACAATAGTGCTGGAACCCCCCTAATTTTATCCATATCCACAAGTTAAAATTCTCTCGAATTTACTACAAAATATACTTATTATAGGTGTACAGTGCCACATTAAGCGAGAAGAAGTTGTCATGGGCCACACATATCTTTTGACAAAAAACAAAAAAAGATTCATCAACTTTTTTCATTGAAATACTTCCCTTTATCGACTAATACGCCGGCATTTATGTATATTATTGACCTTCAAATATTTTACGCCTAACAAAATATTAATAATTTATATACTTGATAGTCTACACTATTCATTTGTATAGGTAATAGATAGGTACATGCAAAAAATATAAAGAGGTACCTATAATTATTATTATAAAAATAATTTATTGCACCTATTATTGTGTAATTTTATATATTTTTAATGAAATAACTGTATTTTAGTAATATATTGTTGAAATACATTTAAGGCTTTTACCTACTGTTTTATTTTAAATATATTTATTTTTTGTTTTCATTCGACTATATGAATAATTATGATATATTAAAATTTAAATTACTTACCATAGTTGTACATTTTTTCACGAACTTATATTTCTAGACAAATGAGATTTGTGTAATGATTAGTTTTAATAAATAATATAGGTTTATACTTTGTAAATGACAACGACTGGGGTTTTTCCGCGAATCTCGATTGATGCGTGCGCGTATAATGAAAATTGTATAAGCCCAAAAGATCGCAAATATATGCGAATTAAACCTTAGTTATTAGATTTCAAAGAACATATATATATATTTTTATGTAAAACTATTTCCAAAGTAAAACTTGGTGAAACTTTTTTTGAAATGACAAATATGTACCTATCATATTAATTATCTACAAGAAACATACACATTTTACAACCAACATGTTATATTACTAACATATTAATATAAATGATTAGTTTTTAAATAAATAGGTAGGTAGGTAGGTATATATTTTTATATTATATTTGGTAAAAATTGTTAATGCAAAAATGTCTCGAAATGTTTAAAATCTATACCTACACCCTAACTGAATCACTTTAAAAAACACACAAAAAATGTACTTATACTTTTAGAATAAGTTTTAGTCTTATACTTTTACGTTACCTAATTTATTTGTAAAAAAAAAAAAATACTACGATAAGCAATAAATATAAAATCATTAAATATATAATAAGCTATTACATTGTATTATCATCACCGATAATAATACATATAAAAAATACTTTACTAAAAAAATACTAAAAACGCTTTGATTAATCCCTAGAAGCCAAACTAATGAATTTAAAATAGTTTTCAGAATTACTGAAATACGACTTTTCAAAGTCCCACAGTTTTATCACGCTTTTAGGTCGATTAGTGTTGCGGCCCCTCAGGCGTTAGTGTTGCAACCCCTCAGGCGACAATAGTGAGATTATTATAATTATTCTAATGCCGTGTCAGTCGTTAATGGTCAATACACAATTTATTGCTTTATTTTTCAAAATGCTCTGATTAGCCTTATAGAAAAATTCAAAAGAATTATATTTTGTACAATTACATACATCGTGTCTTACAACAGATTGGAGGGATCAGGGAAGATATTTTATATATTTAATTTTCAATATTAGTAATATCATATTTCCCTGAAATATCTTAACTTTTAAGTTAAAATTTATATTTTTATATTAATTTTCACAGAAAATTATGAATATATTTTAGATGAAGAAAAAAATGCAAAAAACGGTAAAACTCTGATGTATAATTACTCAACATTTTTTTTTTGGGGGGGGGGGGTGGTATATGATGACAAAAAAAACAACTCATATTTATCCATAATTGTATTGTAATGATTGAGTATTATTATATTTATAATGAATCCTTCGCCTTATTTTCCAAATATTTAATAATAATACTATATAGTCAGCTGTTATATATAATATCTAATAAATATATTACACGGTACGCACATATAAGTATTAGTAACAATTATATTAATTGAATAAAATATGCAATATTCAATGGAAAAAATATCGTAAAATTGGTCCAAAATTTGTTTTAACAAGATCAAAATACACACGATATCCTTTTATTTTCATACGATTTAAAAAAATACATCACTTAAATAATTACGTCCTATGTAATATTGTATAATAGTATTGATGTTCCACGACATTCACATCTTTAGAGTTCCCCAGAGCTTAACTCGCCTTCAGTTTATCCTTTTAGTATTCCTATAATATTATGTGTTCAACTAATTTTATTCAAAGCCGTCTATTATAGTTTCACATGATTTCATCGCGGCTAACGAGAATCTGCCATCATCCCTAGTAAAGTTATATTTGTTTTATCGCCAAGCCAATGCGTTCACATATTTTTTTTCACTGTTACCTATATTTCTATTCGTATTTTATTTTTATTCCATTATTACTTTATTACATTATCGATGTTATTTTTTTTATACTCGATTGTACAATAAGTCCTGTTCCGTTCTCCACAGATAAATCAATGAATAATGAAAACACATATATTTTATGACATATATACGCACTGCAGTTTTTTATTGCTCTTGCGATCGTTTCCGGTGGTACGATTTCAAGAGGTTTCTCTATCCAGAGAGCCACCGGATTTTATTTGTGATAAAAAAAAGAAATCGGAATTAGCTAAAAATAAAACTGTATCTACTATACGTGTACAGTATCGTGTTTACAGGGTAGGTCGACTATTATACCCAATTTTTATTTGGTGTTTTTTCTTTCCATCAAATGTAACACAGAAAGTACAGTGTTCAATATGTAATAATAATTTGCTCTCCGCGTCCTATATAGGCCAAGTATTTTCACAAGGGGCCTACCCAAATATTTTGAGCAGGAGGCGACACGGTATATATATGGGTACTTTAAAGTTGCAAAAACAAAATTTTGGACAATTTACAAGCGCGTAAACGGTATTACTGTGTTACTATATAATATATATGATAGGTAGGTAGATATGTATAATGTGATTTTATAATATTATATATTATTATGGATATTAATCCTATACCTCTGACATCAACGCCAGTAATGTAGACACACACACACACACACACATACACACACAAATGTGAAATTTATGTACAATGTATATATGTATTATATATAACATATACACACACATATTATACACATTCATACCCAGTGTTAAACACCTGGCTACCCCGACAATCGATTTTCGCCACCATACTCTCTATCTATGTACACTATTCTAAAACCACCACCGTCGTCGTTGTCGCCGTCCTTCGGTGATCGCCCTCCCTCTCACTCGCCCTCACTTACACACTCTTTCGTGAACTATATAAATACATGTATACGCAGTAACCGGCTGGCAAGATTGCAAATAAATAGGCTTCTATCCAGATATAAGTATAGACGATAATACATTCCTTTTTTTATACACATATATATATATATATTTTTAAGGGTTGTTCACGTTTTTTTTTTCCTGATAATAATATATAAGTATACGTTTTTCCGTATCATTCGATTTTCTATGGGCTGTAAAACGAGTATATGTAATATAATATATATAATACAATATATATATTGTTATATATGTACCTACATATACCAGATTATTCGGATTTAAATTATGCAAAACGCATTAAGGTAGGAACCTTAATGTCTTCTAATAATACAAAATTATTGATTTGTATATCGGTTGGGATTTTTTTTTATGAAACTAAATTATTATTTTTCATTTATATGGCATTATATTATTCAAAAGTTCAATATTCCATATATTATTATAGGTAGGTAGGTATACAGATTATTGTATTAAATTATATTAGGTATTATCGTATAAACATTTTCAAATAAAATTAGACTACTATATATAATTATAATATAATGTTCATTTTTTTCTGATTGTAATAAGTACTAATAAAATTACAAATTACAAAAATTTTATTATAGAAAAATACAGGTTCAAGATTTTCAAATATTAGATTTTAATCATAAATCTGTTTTTAAATAATTTACTGTCATAGGATTTCAAATCATATCATGTCCCATATAGTCGTAGGTATACAAAATATAATTATTATATAATTATAATATAAAGTCCTATACATATACATATACCTAGTATTTATATTATAATTATATGCATAAATAAAAAAAAATTAATTACATCATTGTTTAATATGAATTGATTTCTTAATATTTCATTCGGAATAAAAATAACCCCTCCTCATTCATTGTAAAACTAATAACATTCTCATTTTACTCAGATCTATATAATATATATAACAAAAAAATATATAATTTGTTGATGTATTTTTTAATTTAAAAAAAATATGTATTTTTTCAGGTATAGTGTTTAATTTTTTTTTGTCTCATAATAAAATTGTTGTGGATTCTCGTTATAACAATACAATATTACAGGTATTATAGGTATAACAAGTATAATGATGTATTATAGGTACATAATGGAACATTTAAGGTTCAAATTTTTTGTACACAGATTTCGAAAACGTGTAAAATGTAATCTATTTACTTGGTAAACGTTCAGTGGTGTATTGGGTGGTATACATGGGTGTATACGCTGTATTCTCTTTTTTTGGTTTTTATATATTGTGTAAATACAAAAAAAAAAAAAAAAAACTTGATATACAGTCGTATACAGTGTACACGGTAGTTATACTCTCTTTTCTATTACTATATATTACGGTGCACGTGAATTCCCTCCCGTCAGTAACTCGAATTTCCTCCCATAATTTTTGGCCTGAATAAGGTTACTCGAATTGCCTTCAGTTTTAAAAATATTGAATCGCCTCCTAGGTTAAGTAGTTCAACATTTTATACTTGAATTGCCTCCGTTAAAAGTTAGAATAGAAATCGATAATCTATAATCGATATTTTATATTTTAGTAGCGGAAATTATTTATATTATTATATATTTATATAATTTAGTACGCGGTGTTTTTTAATGATTATTGATTACGGAACGATAAATGTATGTATATTGACAAAATGTAAAAATTCATGTTATTTTATTTTTTATTTGATATTTTTTTTTATGTATATTTCAAATTTTTAAAACACTTTAGTTTTGCCACGATAAATTTGACTTTTGGTGACATTGTATGGTGGTTAAATCATTGATTTTATAAATTTACTGTATAATTTTCTGTTTAAAAGATTTAAAAAATATATCGATATAATATTATATCTGTATTAATAAAATAATGGGATACATCGGTCAATCGGTTGGTATAATACGGGAAGCAATTCGAATGCGTATATATTTTTTTAGTATCCATTGTATACTGTTTCAATGTTTCGACTTACGTACCTAAAAAAAAATATATATATATATATATATATATATATGTTTATTTTCAATAATAATATGTGTGATAAAGTAAATCGAAATTACATACTTCTGCGGGTAGTGTATCACTATATTTTAATATTTAAGTCACGTAAATTAATATATTAATTGTTAATACCTACAAATTGAATTGTAAAAAGTTGAGAGTTGGATGTAATTAATTATAGGTACAAGAATATATGTTAAAACTGTAAATTCAATCAAATAAAAAGTGTAAAAAAGGTTGCTACCAAATATAAATATATTATATATGTACTTCAAAAATAGATATGTCAAAGGACTACAAATCACATAGCCCTGTACAGGCATACAAGCATACATTTTTCAATAAAATAAAAACACAAGAATTTCCTAATAAAACAATTAAAAAAGAACTAAACTAACTGAGTACATCATAAAAAAAGCCGGTCAGTAGGGGGTCAAAGCACTTTGCTAATTGAGTAAGATACTGGTAGAGAATATAATAAATTTTAAATTAAAATTTAATTGCTTCCTATAAAAATTAATTCAAGCAGAATTCGGTGTAATAACTAAACTATCAAAAAAATTAATAAATAAAATATTGGAAATTGGACACATATTATGATTAATCTAGTCTTCTAGTCGAAATATTGTTTTAAAAAAAAAAAAAAACTATTATGAGCAATCGGTTACCATCATAATAACTTTGTTATTTTTTCATTTATGAAAATATTCAAAAATTTTCCAATTAAAAGGTAGTTTTCCTTTACACTTAAGAAAATTATTGAGAAAATCATGAAATTGTCTTTGAAAAATACAATCTAGAACGAATTTGCTATCAAAAAGGCTATTTACTTCAAAACTCATATTTGATTCTTTCTACTGTATAATACTGTATACTGTTATACTGTATAATTCTACTGGAATGTAAGAAAATTAATTAAAAAATTAACGTCATTGTAAAACTAATAGACACAAAATGTAATAATAAAAACCAGTATTACTTGTATAATGTACCTATATAAAATAAAGTAATTTGTATAACATGATAGCTACATAACATTATTATTAATTTATAATAATAATAATTTTTAATTTTGTACCTATAAAAATATAGTAGGAACAAGAGTTATCTTAATAACAAAAAAATGTATTAAAAAAAAAAAAAAAAAAAAATTGAAGTTTCTAAATAACTTGTTATTGAATAAATTTCGAGCGAAGCAAAAATATTTTTGGGGACCTATAGGTATATATTTTTAAAAATATGGCATATATATATATATATACTCACGATATATTCCCTATAAAAGTTTTATATATAATTCTAAAAGTTTGATCGTTTATTTATTTATACGGAATATAAATCCAAATAGATCAATCAATCAGCACTATATTTTCCATACATGGGGACAGTCGGCAGGTTTAAGTAAAATGTTTTGAAATAAAATCCGTCACCATGAAAGGAAGTAATCAGTAAAAAAAAATTTTTCCCACTGGAAATGGAGTATAATTTTTTGGTTGATTTTCCGATTACTATGGATACTAATTAATTGTAATAATAGCAAAATAATATTATACGAGCAGGTATATCAGAGATTACCTAGTTTTTTTATTTGTGTATACTATAATGGATAGTCAATTTGTAGATGGTAGGAAATTTATTCTATTATTGGCACTTTATAGAGATTATATTTTTATTTTCCAAATAGATTTAAAAAGTATAAAGGAAATACACCGACAGGGGCTTAGCGAAGTAATTTTTTGGGGGAAGTGTGTTTAATTTGGCCAACTGATTGAACTTTCTTTTGCCCTTAATGATTTAGCCGATTGATAATCCAATTTGGTCGACTGAAATAACTTTGGAGGGGGGGGGTCAAATTTCCTCTTTGCCTCCCCCACTAGTTATGCCCCTGACAATCGATTTGAACGAAAAAATGTGATAATTTGGTAAATAACAAATAAATTAGGTAGTCATAGTTATCGACTTATATAATATGGTAAAGAGCTTTTTGATGGTAAATTAATTCTAGTTCATACTTTAAAGGGGTAATTTTCGATTTACTCAGTAGTTTTTTTAGCATAAAGAAAATCTACCAAAACTTATTATGAATTGGAAAATTATAATTTCAGTAGCTTAAAATGTACACTAAATATTAACTATAGGACTATTGATGTGGTGAAATTTTTTTTTACTACTTTTCCGTATTTTTTTATAAATTTTAGAAATTTAACACGTGTTTTTGTGTATACTAAGGGGGCGTTCAATTATTACGTAAACTCCTAAGGGGAGGGGGGTCTGTCGTGTGCTTACATTTGCTAACAAGGTGGATGAGGGAATTAGAACCATTTCAGCAGTAATAAAAAAAAATAATCAAAATATGTACATAAATATGTAAAATAAAATTCAAAATATGTAACAAATGCTATCAGTGCTCGGAATGGTTCGTAATATTAGCCTTTGCGTCCGTTCCGGTTGCTAAAAATTAATATTTAAGAATTCTGGATAGTAAAATATATTTAGTTATTAAAAAAAAATGGAAAGTATGTTCTTTCTATTAATATTATGTCACTGTGTAATTTCATGATATCGAGAACAATAATTATTAAGCAATAATAGCAATCAAAGATACTCGTATATTTCCCTCTATTTGTTATCACCGTTGTTCTGATCAAATTGTTTAATTTTGAGGGAAAACTGAATATCAAATAGTGTTTCAATCGTTATAAATTCAAACTCGTTATATTTACTGGAAAAAAAATTGAAATAATTGAATTAATATTTATAGTTGTTAATTGGTTTATGAGCAAAAAAAAATTTTTATTTTACAAATAAAGAGACATATGGGTACTATATTTATAGCGTTTCGGTTCGTAAAATTTTCCATTTCAAGCACTGCTTGCTATGATGAATTATTATTACTATGATGTCTTAATTCATAGTCATTATTATGATTTTAACATTTGTATTTTATTATATCAGTTATCATGATGTGTGGCCTTTCGTGGATATCATAATGCCTAAATCAAAATTACCACTAACTAAAAAACTTTACAGGAAGAGAAAAGAGCAAGAATATGATAGAGAAAGAAAAAGAGTTGAGGATGGATAAAAATGTTTAAGTAGCAGAACAAATAACAAATATAAATGTCAGGCGTCTTATACGATTAAATGTGGTAAGACATATTATCCGTATTGATACAGAACGAGACACCGAAATACGTCAGTTATGTTTGATTATGTTATTAATTTAGAATATAGTTAGATGTTGAGGATGATTCATAATTCAATTTAAGTATCATTTCTGTAAACATTTTGTAGTATAAGATTAAATAATATATTTGAGTATATACGCTCATTACAATTTATTTATGACAAATAAGACTTTTTATTATTTAAATAATATATTTTTATTTTTTATTATTATTTACTCTATTATTATTTTCAATTATTCTAAATTATTTTATAAAAAACAGGATGCCATTGTGTTAATACAAATGAAACTTTAAATTTTAAATTTAATGTTGAGATGATTAAATAAAATAAATAATTATTTAAAAAAATACATATATATATTTATATATAAAATACATATATAGAAATTAAGGAAATTAGCACATTTGTGGGCTTTTCTTTATTTGTTTTTTCCTATTGCCTAAACGATAAAAGTAGAAAAATAAGAAAAATTTACATTTTCAAAATAACTTTTATGCAAACACCTTTGATCCACCAAAATACAAACTATTCCGGATGTGTAGACGCTATATTATTGGTAAGCACACCTTGATTTGGGGAGAACTGGAATGGCTTAGCCCTCCAAAAAAATAACTAATAATTCCTTAAAAATAATTCATTAATCAATTTATTTACAACTATCCAAGTATTTCAAAATGTAAATTTTTAAAATAATAATTAATAAAAAAATATTTTTTTCATTGTCAAATCTCAGTAATATACGGGTATATAATATAACTGTACTCTATTTATAATATATATATAATATAAATTATATTTATAAATAATATAATAGTTCATATTTGTATATCCTACTAGTATAAAATTTATGTTTGAGTGGCAATATAATATTTGCTATTATTTTAATATGAGAATATATAGGTACCTATATAAAATAATAATGCATATTAATAGTTGTATATTATAATATATACAAATACAATATACATATAATGATATGATATACGAATTACATTAAATTAATGTATAATAATATAATCACATAATTTAGTAAACATAGGAATAAGAAAAATTATTTTGATATTTGATAGGAAATTAGAAAACAAGCTATGATGGGATTAAAAAGAAAAGAAAATAATAAGACAAGATGGAAGAAGAGATAGAAAAAAACTGAAAGATGGAAAATAGTTTTTCATTTTCTGCCCCAAAAACATGATGCTCAGGGTAATTTTCCGCTATCTCCCCCTAAATATGTCACTGGAAAAATGGCTGAATAATATATGTGCTTATATTTTTTAACAAAATAGAAAGTGATAAAGTGTACAAGAACATGAACAAATTTTAACAAACACAAAGATAGATCTACTATAACTACTGGGTTTTAAGAAAAATTGATGGAATCACGAAAGAAAAACATAAATTTAAAATATGGAAATAATATATAGAATAGTTATATATAGGAACGATAATATGCACAAATCAGTAGACCCTTGAAGAAGAGAAAAAAATAGACAGCAAAATAAAAGACAATATATTCTAAAAGAACTTAAATACAACAAAGCCACGGGAATAAGTGAATAAGGGAATAAGTGAAGAGATGCTAAGTGCTATAGAAGGCCAAGGAAAAAAAGCTTTTTTTAAATAATAGAAAATGCATATAGAAAAGGAAGAGTTTTTAGGAACTTCAAAAAATGCAAAACGATACCAATAAAAAAAAAAAAAGTTCAAATACCACAGAATAATTAGTTTAATAACATATGTATTTAAAATACAAGTATAAATGATAATTTAGCAGAGGACCAATTTGATTTCAGGAGAAATAGGGGTACCACGGAGGCTATACTATACGTCCTAAAGTTAATCATGGAAAAGATGTATAGAGTAAATAAGCCTATGTATATTGCATTTGTTGCCTTGGAAAAAGTATTCGACAATGTTCATTGAACGAAGTTATATAGCATAATGAAATCCATTGATATTGATCTTAAAGATAGAAGAATTATATAAGTGGCTATAAAAACTAAAAAGGGGGTATAACTTATCACCGTCTTTATTTAATTTATATATAGAAAATGCTCTAAAAGAAGTAAGAGAATAATATATTGGAAGAAAAAAAATAAATCGTATCCTATACTGCGTTTCATGAAAGATAATTTTCTTTCTCTACCGACACGTTCAGACTATTATGATTGAACGAGATTAGGTGGGGAATAACAAAAGAGCGAAGAATTATGTGATATGTCAATAAAAATGTATGATAGTTTAAAAAGGTATTATATGAAAATTAACAAAATAAACTAAAATATTTATATGTAGCAAACAGCCCCCGAACTCGGACATAATAATCAAAACAAAAGTTTGAAACACTTCAATGTTTTTCATAATAAGGAAGCAAAATAACTTGTAATGGTAAATGTGTAATCGACATAAATAACAAAATAATGTAGGATATTAGGCGATCTACAAAAATAAATGTATTCGGCTCACTGCTAACAAAATATGTCTGAATATCAGGAAAGAGCTTTGTTTAGAGTGTAGCCGCTGTACGGGTCTGAAACATTGACGATACTCAAAGCGGATATACAGCAAAAATAGAAACTTTTGCAACATAGTGCTGAAGAAGGGTGTTCAAAATTTCCTAAACCGAAAAAACTAAAATTAATTAATTATATTTAAGATTAAGAATGAACGAACGTTAATCAATATGCAGTTTAATTAAGGCAATAAATGAAAATGGATAGGACATTTAATGAGGAATAACGCATGGTACACTATAATAATTGAAAGAAAAACTGGAAGAAAGACTGTAAAAAAAATGAATTATTTAGAAATTATAATTATTCTAATGGTTTTAAAAAATTGAATTAATTATAAATTGTACTTAAGACTCTACTAATAAGTACTGTTTTGATTTTAAAAATAATCATGTAAAAGTTCATATTAAAATTTAATACATTTCTGACAAATAGAACCGGTTCTTACGATTTCGCTAGGTACCTAATATAACAAAAATCTAAAATGTAATATGATTGAATCCGGTCTATTTTTTAATTTGAATATATTTTTTTTAATGGAATAAAAATAAAAAAGTAGAATCAACAAAATAACTACCTATTTTAAAATTTTCCAAAATGATTCATTGGATGAAGCGCTATTCGCTCGTCGATTAGGATTCTGATGGGCATTTCGCATTAATTTTGAAAGCAACGGCAAGATATTATTTGTTTCAATAAAATGATTCTGAGCAGAGTTTCGGTGTAAATGTGTAATATACATTGTACATAAAAAAAAAAAATGCAAGAAGTTTTAAAAAATTCATGACATGTAACGTATATTTATATTTATATACGTATATAATAGTAAAACAAATACTCTGTGAAAATTTAAAATTTCTAGAATTAGCTTTTTTGGTATTACGATAAAATAACACGTTCTTTTGCCGTTTTTCGGTAGTTTATGTTTATTGAAAAAATTTAAATGGCCTCTTAAAAATAGCATCCTGATCACATTTTCTACCGGAAAACTGGTACACGCACGTTACGATCGGACAAGTCTTCTGGCCGAAAAGTCGCTTTCAGAAAATAATATTAAATAAACTTCATTGTAAAACTATACTATATAAAATGGTTCCGTGTTTGAATATACGCGGTATATATGGGTACGGCTATGAACTGCCGCTGTGGCTGTGACGAGATAAAATACGTCATCTCTGGAGTGTTGGGTACGTAATAATATGTTTATAGCGTTTTCCATCCATTTTATTTATTTACACTATACACTAGTGTAGACTATATCACACTATACGCGTGTAACAACAAGAGCAGCAATGCGTTATCAATAAAGAATATTTTATATGAAGTGGAATACCTATGTTTGGTAATTATATTCCAAAAATACACTCATAAACACCTAGCTAACACGGTATTTCTTGTTGTTGTTTTTTTTTTTTAATTATAATTCATTGTTTATATTTTTTTTTACATAAATATAATATATTATCTTATCACGAAAAATACTTATCAAAATAAATGATAATTTGACACCGCCGAAATTTATACTGTAATTTGTCTGCACTCGTGTAGATAATGAATACACCGTACTTTCATATGGAATTTGCATTATCTACTGCACTGTTGAAATCAGTTGATAATAATCATTATCACACAAAAACTGTACACGAGTGTAGGTATATGGAGAACGCTATTATAGTATTGCGGCCACTTAAAATATTGGTTTGCTGCAAAGACACTCGTAAATCATAATCATACTGGATTTTTGGGACATACCGTTGACTACAGGTGTATAGGGCTGATTTTTCCCGAACTAAATTTATTATTATGTTATTGTTTTTATATAAACTGTGTGCGGTTTAAATTTTTTCCCTACGACCGCGTGCAAAGTACCCGATAACCCGAAATTCTAATACCAATACTATTTGACCCAGAAAATAATAAGTGCACTTATAGTATTAGCATTAGTAAATGCCACTTATACATATTGCATGCGATACTGTACAGTTATTATTTCTTCGTTGGGCACGTCATGTGTTGATTTTGGAAACTAGGAAAAAATGAAAACCACATAAAATCATGCCGACCCCTGATAATACATTATACATAACTTATCAACTAATGCCTCAATTCCGGTGGAAAATAATCACGCTTGCGGAGTCACAATATTACCAATAATATTATCAAGTATATTATAATACCTACGTGATAACAGGGTATGATATATATATCTATGTCGCTGTGTCTAGACTCTAGATTCACAGGCGATCGTGTAAATAATGCGTACCTACCGTGTAAACATTTCGTACCCGGTTTTTACATTTTGATATTTGATTCGATTTTTTTATGCATGTATATTGTATACAATTTTAAAGGAAACCACCTTCCGTAAATGTTGAAAAATTGTTGTGAATAATCAATTATTTTTAGTACAGACAGAAGATTGCTATTTTAACTTAAAATATTTAAGCAATGGTAATATTGTATTCAGTTAATTGATATTATTTTAAAAAGTTGTATACCTAGGTACTTTTGTTTTATATTTTATTCATTTGTTAATTCTCAACAATAATTATAAAAATAAAGGTACCTATGAGTTACCGCGATGTAATATAATTATAAGATAAAAACTGTATCATAATAAATGTATTATAATAATGCTTTGCTTGGTCTGTATTGCTCTATTTCAATTTTTCAAGCTGCGCGCTTATTACAGATTATTAGATATTGGGTACGCAGTTATGAGATTTTTGGTTAAGGTGTTGGGTTAAAAATTTATTAGACGGTTTCGTATTGCAATATTTTTGTTGAGACTTTACGTTTCGAGATGCCAGAAATGTGAGGGAAAGAAGAGGAGGAAATATTTATTTTGAGTTTGAATTCTTTAATAGACGAAATGTTTAAGGTTTTTCTGATAGAATGGTTTCTGACGTAGAATGTTGGTTATCCTTCTTAGAATTACCGATTGGACGGCCTCGACGGATGATCAGTTTGATTCAGAAAGGTTTGATGTTCGCAGGCGTAGGTTAAGATCGAACGTAAGTAAGTTTTGTAGATGTGAGTCTTCATTTTAATTGATAGTGTGTTTTTGGAGTTTAGCATTGGAAAGAGGAGGTGGCCTGCTGCTTTAGTTTTGTTGACGGATTGACGGGTGTGTTTAGAGAAATTTAAATTTCTGTGTCAATGTGTACACCAAAATACTTAACGAAGGGAGGACCAGTTGATATTTGGGTGTTGAGAATTTTGGGCCTTGGAGCATTTAGAGTAGACTTGTTTGAGAAGAGTATTGCATTGGTCTTAGAAGGGTTGGTGGAGATTGTACATTGAGAGGACCATAAGGTTCTCGATGCGGTTTATTTGACGCTTAAGCTAAAGTGTTTGATTTGGCTGTGGCGAAAAAGATGGTGTCATCCGCGAATTAATGTATTATTATAATAATATTATTTATACTCTGTTATCACGTGTTATTTATTCGATAACCAGTTGTTTTATTCAGGGTTGGAAAAAACCCAACTGGGTTGGGATAAATTTGATTTTTTCCATAAAACCAGAAAAAGCCCAATATTACCCTGGTTTTTTTTAAGAAAATTCTTTGGGTAGGTTTTAATGGGCTGTAAACCCACTTTAACCCAATAAAAATGTTATTTTTTCCCCCATATTACATACACTGTATGTTTTAAAAAGATTTAATAATATTTTTATTTTACTTTTATAATTTATTACTCAGAAGCAACCAGTCCTGGCCAAAGTTATTAACATATTAGTATAATTTAATACAATAAATTATATTATAGGTACTATATATAGTAATAATATAATTTGTATTAACTTTGGTACCTATTATTATAATACCTAATAATAATACCTGCCTATATAATATTATCATTATTATCGCCAAACACATGAATATTTCTATAGTTGTATTCATATGGTAGTTCATTGAATTTCTAATTTTCTAAACGGGAATTTTAATAATATTTACTAGGTATTCGATGAAAAAAAAATCAATATATTTTATTTAACCGTATAAATAAAACGTTTTAATTTATTCAAGTTGGTGTATTGGGTTCTTGGTGGATTTTTTTAGGTGGGTTAAGCCCGATAAAACCCCGCGGGTATTTTTGGGTTGGGTTTTTTCAAGCCGACCCGGGTCTTATTATTAATCTGCAGGGTCGGACTAGCCCGGACCGCTAGTCTGCGATCGCGGACTGGGCCCTCGGCTAATTTTGGATTCCTGGCTCATAATTAAATAATAATATTTATTAATAAATCTAAGAGCCCGATATTGATTTACATAAACGAGTATTTTTTTCTATTCTGCAACCATGGTAAAAAATTCTAAACGATTGATCAGTTTTTGAAATCTGTAAAAGTATCTATATAGGTATTGAATTTGAAATATGCATTAATCATGCCATTTTAGGCAAAATGTAACTATATGTATCATTAATTTTCCACTATAATACTATAATATTTTTTGCGTAAAACGGTTTGTTAGTGAATATTTTAATTACACAAGAAAAAATAGTGATACTGACAAGGAACTATTTTTGAAATACTTTCAAAATGTAGATACTTAAATATTTTTTTTCTTAAAATTTCTTTGAAATATCCTACATAGAACCCCCTAAAAATCTTATGTGTGGCGCCTTCTTTAAGTGAAACGATTTGTAACTTTTATTGGTTATGGCCTATATGGGCGATGGGCCCTTTGACCAAATATCGCGGACTGGGCCTTTTGATGCCGGCCCGACACTGTTAATCTGTGTTAATATTGTGGCTCGCCGCCGGAATCGAGGCATTAGTATATATAACATTATACCTGTATACGTATATGAATAGGTTCGATCAAAAAAACGTAAAAAACATTTAAAGTTTTTAAAACGCGGGTGCGTATAATATGATAATACATTATCGTACATATTAACGTACATGGTATCTATACTCGGACGTGTTTATACCACGAAGATTATCAGTTGTAATCCTCGGGTCCACATATATATATATATATATATATGTATATACTAACATATATACGTATACACAGTACATATATAATACGTACTTAAGCGTTTTAACGTATATGCATAGGTAATTTAAAATATGCATATATTATAACATGTACAATATTATAACGGCTATTATTGTGAACGATCGAACTATACACACACACACACACACACATATATATATATATTATAATATGATATATACGACGAGAAATATGGAAGAAAAGAGCTGCTGCTGAGCTGGCTGCAATGATGAGAAAAAAAAAATGTAATAATATATATATATATATATATACGTATAAATCTACGTATTGAAGATATAAACACCGTTCGAGTACATTATTATATCATATATATATATATATACGATATTATTGTATTTCATACACATACACACACACACATATATATATAGAGGAAAAGAACTCGGAGTCGGTAATAATATAATATATACGAATATATCGTGTACCTTGTGCGTATATATAGAGAAGTGAGTAATTTAATGTATATGATGGAGTAAAAAAAAAAAAAAAAAAAAAATATTTAAATTTG
>JAIPRL010007923.1:0-21838 GCA_025469235.1 Pemphigus obesinymphae | reverse complement strand
AGACAGAAGTACAAAAACGGTTCACAGTAAATAAAAAAAAAAAAAAAAAAAAAAAAAATATAGAACGTATAATGCTTTTTACATCGTTATTTTATTCCATTTGAAATAAACATCAAAATCCATTAGAAGCGACTATACCAATATAAAATACGTACAATATAATATTGTATATGTATATATATATATACGATTTCTGTGTATTTTTTAAGAGCATTTTTTTTTCTTCAATGTAAACAAACGTATTTTTACATGCGCGAATACATTTAATATAGGTACCTAATAATAACGTGTCTGCGTATAATATTACGTTTCATCACTCGTTGTTTTGAAAAAATTTTTATGAAATAAAGCTATATATTTATAAACTACTTTTCGTAATAAACCGTGTTTACATTTTTAATATTTCGAAATGATTCGCATATTATAATAAACCATATATTCATATATATTGTACTTATGACGGAACTTCTTTTTTTTTTTCATGTTTACAGTGACCTGAGCCATAATCGGCTGTTGTTCGTCGGGAAGAGCATGTTGAGGGGCGCTCAAGCTTTAAGAACTTTGTGAGTATTTAAACAAAAATAAAAGTATATTGGACCCCATCAGGTATTGAAACTTATTAACTTTACGAGGGGGGTTTAATTTCAATTTATGAGTTAATTTTCCCCCTTTTAAAAAAAGTTTGGTCCTCGACGTAATTCTTTTGTATTGTAAAATCATCGTCGTCGGGTTTTTTTTTCCATATTTTTTAATCGAGTATAATGAAAATACGTTCGTAATACGAGAAGAAAAAATTCAAATTTCCTCGCCTTCTCATCAATGTAAAATGGGGAGCAGGAGAGGAAAACTTTTCGATACATTATTCTTCGTTGTTTTCCACCCGCTCTGACGCGTCTTTCTCTCTCACCGTTCGGTTTCAATAACGTTTTGCGAATAACGGTTTTATTTTTCACGGTTGACAATAAGTTAAAAAAAAAAAAAATAATAATAATAATAATAATAAGAAGAAAAAAAAAATCGTTCAAATATTGATACCGCCGTCGTTCGTTCGCAGGCTAATAGACAACAATCGTCTCCTGTGCATTGACGAGCAAGCCATCAAAGGACTCAAAGACTTGGAAATACTGTGAGTATCTGAAGCAGTCGTGTGTTTAAATAAAAAACACGGTTGTCGAAATATCAAATGAAACGACGTACATAAATAATAATGCATATTGTTTCCAGAACGCTAAACAACAACAACCTGACCACACTACCGTCGGGACTGTTTTCCGATCTCTATCGACTGCGCAACATCCGTCTCTCCGAAAACAAGTTACACTGCGACTGTAATCTCGAATGGCTTTACCAGCAGTGGTTGCCTAGGATCCCTCGACTGGGATCGTCCATCCAATGTCATGGGCCGGCTAACATGTTCGGTCTTCCTCTGTCCGACATGCATAAACATCACATGCAATGCGGTAATATTACGTATATAGTACCTATATATTATATATATATATATATGTGTGTGTAACAACAAAGGACTTAAAACAAAAAGATAGTAAATCCATTAAAAAAAAATAATAATAATAATAATAATAATAAAAAACTTTTTACGTATATTTCAAGTTGAAATCGAGATACGCTGCTATTCATTAACAATAAAAATATTACAAATGCTAAAATATTCTACGTATTATTTCGTGTAAAAAATAATGTAAATTGTATCTGGAAACACTGTTCTGAACAATTCCCTTATAAAATTACCCATTTTCGTTAGAATCCAGAGAATAATAGTAATCTTTACGTTATATTTTTATTTTTTTAAATATCTTTATCGAACGAATACAACGCTAATACATAAATGCATATATATATATATATATATATATATAACAAATACATACGGGGTAACGTTTACATAAAATAAAAATGTAATACAATCGCCGGCGGGTCTTGGAGCAGAAATAGGCGCCCAACGGGAGTTGGATAGTTATACGTTTAATGGATATTTTCGCGATTCGTTTCACAAAGCTGAAACAGTATAATTTGAATAGCTATAGCCGTTATTATCGTCACACGCACCAACTGATATTTCGAGTTTTAAAAATTTAGAATTACAATATTTTAATTAAAGGTTATAAATTTATAATAACTTATGGTTTTTTTTTTTTTATAAATTCTGTAAATTCTTCGTGGATTTTATATTTCACTAAATTATTCCATTACTATTATTTCCAAGTAGGTCGTGAAAGTACTTCCCATGCAGTGAAGACGGATATTTATCGGAGGGTAGACTTTTTTAATAACTATGGTACTCTGTTATTGTAAAGGGTTTTTTTTTAATGGTCTTACACGGCATCTCACGTTTAACGAGTGTTCGTTATTCGTAAATTTCTTTAAGTTTTCACACCCACAACTTGTACGTATGGTTTTATCTGTATAGGTACTTGGACGTTTTCACGGAGAGGTCTTAAGAGATATCCACCCTCATTGGTCTTATTTTGTTATCGCATTGAATGATTTAGTGTTATAACATTTTTTTTTTAGTCATTAAATGGCCAGTCCTCACTAACGTTTAACCACACTTCTTGTGTAGATAGAGCACTTCGTAAAAGTAATTATTATTACATACGATATTGTATATTGTAACGACTATATTTTGTGATATTCTTAAGACACGATTTTCTACTCATTTATTACAAATTATTCATAATGCCACTATTTTTTTATATGTAATCGTGCATACGAGTATATTGTATATATATATAGGCCTATTATATACAACCCACACATGCGTGTACATTTTAGATTCTGAAAGTAGTGTAATAAGTATATACAAAATTATATTGTTAAAAATAAATATTTTTAAATGGTTTTTTTTTTTCGTTTTCACAATCATTCCAATGGATAATACATATTTTATGTAATCTCCGTGAATGCGATAAAATCGAATATTCTATCGGACTATAAATTCACAAATGTATGGTATTGGTAATGATTAAATGAATTACTTTATCGGGAGAAGTAAAAAACGAATATTTTTAATGATCAAAAAATACAATAATTTTTCTAACGCCTATACACGAGCAGTTAGTATATACAATATATTTATTAAATCTCAAATATGCTTATTATATGTACATAATTACACGAATAAAAAACATTCGGGCGAATTGAAACAAATCGTAAATTCCAAACTATTATTATAACATACAGTGTATATTTTAAAACGACACGGTGTACACCTACCTATAACATAATTTGGTTTGCACATTATGTGTCACAATGTTGCATTTTCGTACGCCGAGTATGAAAACCGGATATTCATATATCACGTATGCATTTTTAAAACGTAAAAATGCAAATAAATAATTTATCAAGTTCATTAGACCTCCGGTGTCGCGCATAACGCGGTTAAAGTCGTGTGTCGGGTGCCATATAAAGTAATGCCGAGCAAAAAAAAAAAAAACTCATTTATGCATTATGCCGGTATGATTAGGGACCGTATTGGACAATATATGTACGGCGTGTCTAGGTGCAGGGTCTCACCTATAAGGATAATGTGAAAAATTGTGACACTTTTGGCTGATTTACGCTAGTGTGATATTTACGATATTGTGTTCCATTTGTATCGTGTATAGACGGCGATTTCGACGGACAGACGGTGGAATGCGGTCCGGGCGTCGACGACCAAAAGTCCTCGTGCCCGCACCCGTGTTCGTGCGAGGAAGGGGGCATCGTCAACTGCAGGGAGAAGTCGTTGACCAAGGTGCCCACGAGACTGCCAGAGGACATCGTCGAACTGTAAGGAAAAAAAAAAACATATATATTATAATATCCCTTTTTAATAATATCCCATTAACACGTTGCGGTTGTATTTTTTTTTTTTTTTTTTTTGCACAGGAGACTGGAACAAAATCAAATCGCCGAAATCCTACCCAAAGCGTTTGTCAAGTACAAACGACTCCGAAGAATGTACGTACACAATAATAATAATAATCGTCATATCGTTTTAGGCCGTCGTCTCGGAATGAATGGGCTTTTGGAATAAAAATCGATTTTTTTTTTTTTTTTTAACAATATACCTACGTTTTTCAAGATTTTTAACGTTTTCGGTCATTTAGGTTGATAACAATAAGGAAAACACAATAATAGTTGAAACGGTTTAAACGAATATCGCACGTTGAATTTTGAAAATGCGGTCCCGTACAATTTCAAAATTCACCGACACGATTTCGTTCATATGTTTTAAGCTTATATACAATAATTCAAAAAAATTAACAAAAATAGTTCGTTAACGCACGCGATATCCATTAATGTATAGTAATTCAATTTCGCTGTAGTATATTATAAAGCCATTAAAAAAAAAAAAAAACCTATAAAATGTATGTATATTTTAACATACTATTTAAATTTACTGGATAATAGGTAGGTATAACAACCGGTTAATACGATAATATGAATGCGAAGTCAGTTTTTGATGATATATATTAAACTTTTTTTTTAACACGACGTTATCATTTCAAATGATATATTCATTCGATGTATAATTGGTCTTGACATAATCATGCACTCAATTTAAATAAATAATCTTTTTACAAATCGTATATGCTAATGTTGTTTTATTTTACTAATTATAATATATTGACATGTTATTGTTGAATTTTTAATATTACATTAGGCTATAATTTATGTTTACATTTTATAGCGACCTCAGCAAAAACCAAATAACGAAAATATCAGTGGACGCCTTTCAAGGGCTCAAGTCGTTAACTTCTCTGTAAGTACATATATATACATATATATAGACTGATAATATATGCATTTGACTAACTACCCAAAACATTTTTTTTTTTTTTTTTTTTTTTTTTATTGTATAAAGATCATAAAATAATTTTACGATTTAGCTCTCGTGAAAATGGTTTTAAAGATAAAGCGTGATGTTAAATTTTTTCAATCACATATTAGTCAGCCGCACAGAAAATATTGCGTCTTGCCCTTGCGTGCTTAATACATAATTGTAATCGTGGGAAAATAACTGGTTTTGTTTTCTTCCAATCGTGTAATTGATGGTTGCAAAAAAAAAAAAAATCATCCATAATTTTTCTAACAAAAAATAAAAAATGTCTGTTTTACTAGGTACCTTTTTTTGTTTCGATATACGCCTAAAGTTATTCATCTCCGGTGCAAATGGGATTTTCAAAAAAAAAAAAAACGTTTTGAACGATTTCCAAATTCGCCACGAGCTTTTTTTTATATGCCAATGGATCGGCGCACTTGTTTAGGCGGCCGTAAATATCCTAAAAGCCATTATCAATGACAATAACAGGCGGTGTGTAAGTTCGCCTGAGGCTTTTATCTCCAGACTTATTTATTTACTCGTTTGTTAAAAATAAAAAATAAATGTAAACGTTTATCTTTTAACTAGTACTCGTATAGGAGTAAAAACGTCGTAATAATTCCGTTTTCCCGAACATTTTCCATTAGTTTTAATAAAAATTCAAATGATAATTTTAAACCGTTAAATATCCTGCACCCGTTGCTAAGTGGGTTAGTATTGGAGAAAAAAAAAAACGTTTGAAACTCAATTTAAATATACGTGACGGCAATATACGCTCGTATACGGAAATATTATAGGTTATAGTAGTATTAAAGATATTAACCGAATTCGATAAAAAAAAAAAAAAGTATACTTTACAACTTCCCTGCAAGCAATAACTTTTCATATATAAAACCTTTAGACTTTTATATGCCTCGGTGTATATTATATATATATAAGCTGTATATGGTCTATTACATGCTGTATATAATATGGGCCGTTATATTATGTTCCATGAACCACAGTATATATTATTTTTATTGTCTCAGAATCGAATTTTTCGTCGTAAAATTTGTGTGAACGAGATGAGATATAATTTTATCCCAACGAAGACTGAATAAGTCGCAAAATTCAATTTACGTTTTTTTTTCCCCTAGAATGCTGTACGGTAACAAAATCAAAGATTTGCCCGGTGGCGTGTTCCACGGTCTGACTTCGTTGCAACTACTGTAAGTATAAAAAAAAAAAAAAAAAAAAATTCGACAATAATAAAATATGAAATATATATTACTATACGTTCGTGTTTTTATTATTATTATTATTATTTTCTTTCTTTTTTTTCAAGACTTTTGAACGCCAACGAAATATCGTGTATACGGAGAGACGCTTTCAGAGATTTACACAACGTCAACTTGCTGTGAGTATAATCTATAGACGGTTTGGTTTATTAATTTTTTCCACACTTAACGAAAAAATGTGCACTCGAGTCAGGTCGCAGATTGAATAAAATTGAATTGTAAAGATGTATACACACATACAGGGTGAACGTGTGCGTGCAAGGCTCGGATTACCTGTGAAAACAATCGCTTTCGAATTTCCAGGGCCAAAATGAATATTCATGTATATTTTCCCGTGTTTTCACTCCATCCGTTTCGTCATTCGATATGCAATACGGTTGTCATTTAAACCCGATACTTGTTTTAAATTAAAATCAGCCCGCGGACGTCTCGCTAAAATCCCTTATTTCGGTATTATCATTTCGCATTCGAAATCACAGCGTTTCGATATTGCCAATACCGCACAATATTATGCAAACAACGAATGCTGTAGACAACTGAAATAACGAACACAACATTTACAGGTCGTTGTATGATAATAACATAAAATCGCTGGCCAACGGAACGTTCGACTACATGAGAAGCATTCAAACCCTGTAAGTATATATACTATATGTTTATTTAATTTGTCATTAGCTCAGAACGAATTAAGATCCTTGGAGATTCGTTCTTCACATATTGAATCTATTTACAGTACCTATACGTTTTTATACAATATATAACTTTTTTTATTTTCCGTATATTATTCCTTTATTATAATAGTAAATCTATATGTAAACAGTGATTTTAGCCAAAAAATGACATCTCATAAATGTCAAAACGCTCATAAACAAGTCAGATAATCTACCTAACGTTAATATAATAATATTTTTTTAGTCACCAGTCCTAAAAAATGTTGATCCTCTATAAATTATATATACAATTTGTCTCAACTTAGTATGATTCTGACTTCCCAATCCCCTTTGTCAGAAAATTTCAACATATTTTAGTCTCCCCCCTTTCAACATATATGTATGCTCACAAATTTCTTGAGTAGTCCTTTATATAAACTTCAAAATCAAGTAATTAAAAAAAAAAACAACAATTATGCATCCATACTGAGATTTAAAAACGATTAAAACTTAGTATGTTTTACAAATTTTATCTACATTAAAAGATAATATCTCAGAATGCAAAATGCACGCTATTCTCTTATCTAAATTTATATGAGTACTTTATAGGAATAATTTGTTAACAGCTCAAGTGTCCATTATAAATAATAAATTAATTCTGTGACCATGTATTATAAAACACATTTTAGAGCTTACTCATTCTATATTGTATAATGACTTTAAAATTTGTTCATATTATTTGATTATAGTAATAGTAGAGTAAAAAGTTAAAGAATATTTATTATGTTTAAAAATATAATTTTTTAGTTAAAACATTTTTAAAAATTTACGTTTCAAATAACAGATTTGAAATGTTTAAATATTTATATCAAAAATATAGTTAAGATGTATTTTATTTAGTGCAATAATTTATTTTTATGTACATTTTTTATAAAAACTGTAATCAGAAAACCATAGCCTATATAGTTTGTTTGAAAAATATATAAACATCTTACCGTAATCAATAGTTTTCTATATAATTTCTCTTATAACGGATAATATATGATATTTTTAAATTACGCCATTTTAAAATGTTATTAAATTGTTTAGTTAAAATTTTACTACAAAATTTAAATTTAAATTACATTTATTGTATTTGAAATTTCATGTAGGTAGGTACAAACTCCTTAAAAATCAAAAATCCGGTATGTGGCATCCTATTAATTGGATAACATATTTCATTAACGCGTCACACGTATAACGAAATTACACACCTTCTGTATAATAATTTAATAACATCTAACTCGTTTTACAAAATATGAACCCATATTAATAACGTTCCGCTAATTGTAATATTTTTACTTTTAAATTGAAATTATTTACACCTATAACTAAATTAAAATTTATAAATTATAGGATGGAACGTAATCCGTTCAAATGTTTAAAATTGTATAACCATACGAACTTTTTTAAAAAATAACGTTTTAATTATTTTAAAACTCTGAACGCAAAACATATATTTGTTCCTGTACATAATTTTTTAATTCGTCACTCGTCTATATACGCGTACGCAAAGCTTTCATGAATAAATTTGATTTTCATTAAGCTAATTAATGTTAAAACTCTATAGTGCTATTGAAAAAAAAAAACAGATGCACTCTGTGAAGACACACAAAACTCACTGCCGAGCCTGTAAAAAGTATAGCAATCAAAATACCTCGGAGTTGTTTTTTTTATGTGCCAGTCTTATGCTAATCTCTCTTGGCATCGTGAAAAATATTAACTGTTGACATTTCGCGGCCATGATCCAAATTTATGCGGTCAAATGTATTTCCCCCCTCCCCTTATTTTTTTTTCTTACCGGGAAACTCGAAATAAATGACTATAGCTTAAAACGAAATTAATTCAAAAATGGCCGACCGCATTTCCATTTACTTCGAAATATTTGCAGCGAGAAGGAAAACAAAATCCTCTACGATATTCAAAATGAACTTAAGACGGAATCGAGAGTGTACACTGTACAGCATAGATTTTAAGTCTCGATTGTATTCATATTCGAGATTATTTTTCCACCGGATATTTGTTTCCGTTTTTTTTTTTTTTTTTTTCGTCTACCCGTTTCCTGTTCATAACGAAAGACGGTCGTCATGAATATAGCTGTGCCATATTATTAGCATTGGAAAACTTTTTGTACGAAAACTTCTTGAAAAATGTCTTTTTCTTTAGTTCTAAATATGAAAACATCGTGAATTCTACCAGATGCGTCTTCCATTATTATTTCTGGACAACCCGCCATCGCTATTGTTTGGCATTGTTTACTTTGCACTATTTGTCTTAATAGCCATCAAAACAATCATATATACTTCAAGGGGCCATTAACCGGAAAGGATGTATATATATATATATACACAAAAATTATTATCCCAGCACAAATAAATAACGCGAAAACAAAATGTATGAGATTTGTTTGTTTATTATTTATTTATTTATTTATTTCAGACATCTGGGCAGAAATCCATTTAGTTGCGACTGCAACTTGCGCTGGTTATCAGACTATTTGCATAAAAATCCAATAGAAACGTCCGCCGCTCGGTGTGAATCGCCGAAAAAGTTACAAAAACGAAGAATAGACGGCTTGAGCAACGACAAATTTAAGTGTAAGTTATCGTAATATATCTGTGTATATGGAGTAAAATATCGTTATTAAATCGCAACAATATCCTTGGAATCGTAAATAATCTACAATTCGTTTTTTTTTCTCTCGTACCGACGAGATTAAAATTTATCCGTACACAGAATATAAATAAAATTATTGTACGCCAACACGGTACCGTATAGTATACGTAATAAAAATGTTCTAGGAAAGTAAAATGAAATAAAGGTAAGAAACGATTTTCGGTTCAAGAATAATGGATGTACTCGTATAGGTATATCTATTGAAAATAAATACTCGGCTGTGTTTATATATTAAACGTGTACAATATTAATATTATACAATCATGATACATAACTTATAAACGTCAGTGCAATAAATTACATTCCGTAAGAAATTTATAAATCACGAGTTTATTTAATATTGAAATTATGCAATATTTATTGAATAATAGTGAAACATACTACAGACATAATAAAATGCATTGCTATGATATTCGATTAAGTGTATTAATGATGGTAATTTGTTTAATACAACACCACTATACGGAATAACATAATTTAAAAGTAAAATCTGAATTAATCGTACAAAATTCATTTTAATTTAATTTAAAATAATCGTATAATTTAAGATACTAAGAAAATTAAACGCTACGAAAATAAATGTATTATAATGTTTGATGTTTAATAAATATATTCGTTTTTTTTTTATTATTATTGAGGTTATAAAGTTAAATATTATAAAACGCCTGTGACCCGTGTTTATATACGAAAATACATTACTTTTATACATTTTATTTAATGTAGGTATTAAAATCATAATTATAGTATTAATTGAAAATCAAAAATTAATTCTGAAAATGAAAATTATTCTAAACGAAGCAATGGTACCTATGATTCGAAAATATATTTAAGGATATATTTGTCACTTATATAATAATTATTATATTAAGTTAATTTTAACACATTTAAATATATTGCTGTGAAGCCAATGTATATTTGTTTTGTGAAATGTCTATAATTTCGATATAATGATTTCGTCAACAGGCTTAGACGACATGAAATCCAAACCAAATGATTGTTTTTCGGACGTTCCGTGTCCGTCGAATTGCTCATGCGAAGGTACAATCGTCGACTGTTCCGGAAGATTATTAACTGAAATACCAAAAGACATACCGATTTATACCACTGAATTGTAAGTTAACAATATTAACTTAACATTAACGTTTTTGATTTTTATAATATTTTGTGTTTAAATGAAGAATTTTAAACGACAACGAAATCGGTAAAATAAAGTCAGACGGATTGTTCGGTCGCCTGCCTCATCTTCAAAAATTGGAAATGAAAAGAAATATTATCAGTAGCGTCGAAGCGAACGCATTTGAAGGTGCCATAAAATTATACGAATTGTAAGAAAATATTTAATAATTTATAATAATCACCTGATTATATCAGTCGTCGTCAATAATTGATGTACTTATATTATTATTTTTGTAGAAACTTATCGGAAAACAAGATTCGTCAAGTACACAATAAAATGTTCTTTGGTCTTCACAATTTAAAAATTTTGTAAATTTAAAAATAATTTTTCTCAAAAAAAAAATAAAAAAAATAAAAAAAAATACTAATTTGATTAATTTGATTTTAGAACTTTATTGAACAACGAGATTACATGCGTCATGCCAGGATCTTTCGATTATCTACCGGCCCTACGTAACCTGTAAGTGATAAAAGAATTCAAATTTTTATATTTTATTCTAATAATAATATTTATATTTATAAATATTTATAGCAATTTGCAAATGAACCCTTTCAATTGCAATTGTCATCTGGCTTGGTTTGCCGAATGGCTGAAAAAAAACGGGCTAATAGCCGGAAGTCCACGATGTGCTGGACCTGCTAGAGTTATGGACGTTCCTATTCATGATTTGCCTTCATATGAATTTAAATGCACCGGTAATTATTCTATAATATGTATTTATCGAGTGAATATAATGTGTTTTATTAGTCACGGTACAACGATCATATAAGCGAAAAATCATAGTAATCGTTCAATTTCGAATTTATGTCTACGTGAATAGATATCCATTAGTTTGACGTTGCACGTTGCCTTTACCCCGCTGGTTATCCGTAACTCGATTAAAGTCGGGCTTAGCAAATTGACTGTAAAATGGTTTTCACAAAATCTTTAAGTCGACCTTATTTACAATGATGCTTTTTATCCAGAAGCACGAAATGAAAAATTAAATGATTGATTGTTTTTTCTTATACTAAATTTCAGGTGACAATGATCAGGGTTGTCTTGGTGACAACTACTGTCCTCCAAAGTGCACGTGCATAGGGACCGTGGTCCGATGTACCCGGGCAAAATTGACCGAGATACCTAAAAATATTCCGGTCGAGACTTCGGAACTGTAAGGGTTATTTGTCATTATAGTCATAAACGATAACGATGTTATTGTCAATTTATATTTGCAGATATTTGGACGTAAACGAAATTACTTCAATCAAAGTTGATAGACTGAATCATCTCAAATCACTCACTAGATTGTAAGTATAAAAGTAATTGGATCAAATATTTATCACGTATTTAATATTATTTCATTTTTATTTTAGGGATTTGAGCAATAACCATTTGACAGTGTTGTCGAACAACACGTTTTCACAGTTATCAAAACTATCAACTCTGTAAGTTAATATTTAATATTAATATTTCTATGTGTATGTACAGTATAATATGAAATGTATATAAAATGTTTGTTTTCAATTTTCTAGATTATTAGGATACAACAAATTACAATGTCTTGAAATAAATTCACTATCTGGTTTGAAATCGTTGAGAATCATGTAAGTTACTGCAGTACAATATAATATAAATATAAATGAATTAGATAAAATGATATCTTAAATATATAAATGAAATTGTTTTTAGTTCATTACACGGAAATAATATCTCATTGATCCCAGACGGTACATTTTCTGGTCTCGATTCGATTACCCATTTGTAAGTACACCGCTGAATTATTATGGTCTCGAATATTGGTAATGAAAACGTTTATAAAAATATAATATATTATTTGTGATTTTTCAGAGGTATTGGTTCTAACCCGCTGTACTGCGATTGCGGTCTACAGTGGTTAGCGGAATGGATAAAAAAAGATTTTATCGAGTCGGGTATAGCGAGATGTGCTGAACCCTCGTCCATGAAGGACAAACTCATCTTGTCCACGCCGGTTTCGAGTTTCATTTGCAAAGGTTGGTATAAAACCAGGACCCTAGATTGGTTACTTGGACGTTCTTATTACTAAACATAACGGTCTCTAATGGATTTTACAGAACCGATTAGCAAAGAAATTCTCTCCAAGTGCAACACGTGTTACACCAACCCTTGTTCCAACGAAGGGGTCTGCGAGCCTTTGCCTGAAAGACAGTACAAGTGCAGGTGCAATCCCGGATACCACGGTAAACATTGTGAGAACATGATCGATGCTTGTTACGGTAATCCATGCAGGAATTCGGGAACGTGCAAATTACTCGAAGAAGGCAGATTCAGGTAAATGGGGCGCGAGTTTATACCTGTATTGGTATAATGAATATTTTAATATCCGATCAAGCGCCGACGAATTTAAAAAAATGGGGTTCTACAAAATCATTGAAATACAATACTACTGAGTACAAAAATTCAACAACTAATTTTTCGCGGTGTTTTGGTTTATTTATATAATATATGGATATTACTGATAAGTAAAAACAATTATGTAATTTAAAAAGTGTACTTATGAAACTATTGGACTACTCTTATTTGTAATAGTGATTAGATAAAATATATAAATACCACTACTACAACTTTCAGTATAACAACATGATTTTAGACTACGGTATACATACATACTAAAGAGGATGCCACACCGAAATTTTTCAATGAACATCTTGCATTAGAATTTTTCATTTTTATCAAATTACAAACATGTTAGAAATATGAAACAGAGAAAAAAATTATAGCTAACAACATTATCTAGCGACTGATGGATCCAATTTTTGATATATGAATTTTTACACGTTTTATGCATTGTTAAAATATCGATTTTTTTATTATTTTTACAGTTTTTAAAACCTTTAAAAAATATATAGGTACCAATATCAAAAATCAGCTTCATCCGTCACTAGATAATTTTGTTTATTATTTATTTTTTATTTCATCTTTTTACAATATTCTCAAGTAAATAAATATAAGATATGCGTCAACATATTTTTTTTAAACAAATATCGTTATTACACGACAGTTAAACATGGTATTGATACAAGGCTAAATTTTAATTACTTTAAAAATATATTAAAATATTTTTAAATTGTTGTATTTTAATTTTTTTTTATTTCTAAAAATTGCCTATATAAAACCAATTCATATGATCACTAGTTATATTAACTGGTTATTCAAATTTCTAGCAATACTAATATGGTTTGAATTCTGAATCGGGATATTAAAAATATCAGCTGATAGACTATACACGATTGGATATAACCGAGTATAGTTACCCTTGGCATCACTCTAAAACGTATTATTTTAAACGAAACCATATATTGTTCTAGTTGTCAATGTGCGCCTGGATTTACCGGAGATCGGTGTGAAACGAACATAGACGATTGTCTAACCAACAAATGCGAAAACAACTCTACTTGCGTCGATTTAATACAAGCCTACGAGTGTCGTTGCCTACCGGGATACACAGGTATGGATTATTATTATTTTTTTAAAACTCACCTTTATTCAAGGGTGTAAAAAAAAATGTCCAATTCTTTGGCAGGCGATTATTGTCAAACGAAAATCCAGTTTTGTTCAAAAGACTTCAATCCGTGTCACAACGGAGCCAAGTGCGTCGATCACACTACGCACTATACTTGCGAATGTCCGCTCGGATTTTCGGGTGACAATTGCACGATTAACAACGACGACTGTCAGAACCACATGTGTCAGGTGAGATACGATTCAAATATATTTATATTTTTGTTTCCAATAATTCGCATTAAATTTTTTTTTTTTAATTTCAGAATGGTGGTTTGTGCGTGGATGGAATTAACGATTATACGTGCAAATGTGTTGGAGAATATACCGGGAAATTCTGTGATATTTCACCAAGTGTAGCACTCATGTACCCACAGACTTCACCCTGTCAACATCACGAGTGCAAAAATGGAATATGTTATCAACCTAATGGTTCTACGAACGACTACTTATGCAAATGTGCTCCAGGTTACTCGGGTACTTGTCCACGCGCAGTATAATATTTAACATGCAGTGCATTATATCACATCCTTTTATTTACAGGCAAACGGTGTGAATATTTGACCAGCTTGAGTTTCATACATAACACTTCGTTCGTTGAGTTAGAACCTTTGAGAACGAAACCTGAAGCCAACGTGACAGTTGTGTTTACGAGTACGCAAGAAAATGGAATTTTATTGTATGACGGCCATTCCGAACATTTAGCCGTTGAATTATTCAACGGACGTATCAGAGTTAGTTACGATGTGGGAAACTATCCTGTTTCGACAATGTACAGGTCAGTCATTCCTTTCTTAAGTTACTGTATTTTTTTATCTTGTATCACATACTTATCGTTGTATATTATTTCCCTAGTTTCGAAATGGTCGCTGATGGTAAACAGCACATGGTCGAACTTTTGGCAATCAGAAA
The DNA here is from genome assembly GCA_025469235.1 of Pemphigus obesinymphae. Lineage (NCBI taxonomy): Eukaryota > Metazoa > Arthropoda > Insecta > Hemiptera > Aphididae > Pemphigus > Pemphigus obesinymphae. Next base: position 6,760 of record JAIPRL010007923.1, on the reverse strand, counting down.
AAATTTCACTTTAAGGGTCGACGGAGGCGTGGCTCGTTCGATAATCAACGAGGGATCCAGAGATTATTTACGACTCACATCGCCATTGTACATAGGTGGAATACCCTCAGATCCTGGGGCTGAAGCCTTTAACCATTTCCATTTGAGAAACTTGACCAGTTTCAATGGTGAGTTCGATTAAACAAAAAAAAATTAAAATTAAAATTAAAAAAAAAATACAATTATTTTGTATCTTAATCGGGGTTTTATATGAGTACAATGGATTTATAGGTTGTATGAAAGAATTATGGGTGAATCATAAACTAGTGGACTTCATGAATGCGGCGCGTCAACAAAAAGTGACGCCTGGGTGTTCGCTACTACAGGACGAAGAGCAGATGGTGGAAGAAGAAGGCGTGAAACCAACGGGTATCGCCGAACTAGATCAAAGCCCCACGATGGTGGATGAGGAACAGATGGAACCACAAGAAGGTCCAGTGGATGAGGATGAGGACGAAGAAGACGAAGATGATGACGAGGAGGACGATCCTTGCTATAACAATCAGTGTCACAAGGATAGTAAATGTGAACCTAGAGGGATCAAAGACTATATATGCAAGTGTCAAGCTGGTTGGTCCGGCAAGTACTGTACACAAGGTACGAAAATCACAACACGATATGGTCGTCTGTACCTTGCCGTATAATTTACGATTTCATATATAAATTTCTTAAGTTGAACATCTATTAGATCTGGTGCAGTAGAACCAATTTTAGAATTAAATTCCAAAAACAATAATATGATATTATAGAATATATAAATTTACTTCATATATTGAATGTACTTGGATGAAATTAATAAATAATAATAAAATAATACGATCATAAATTGTAAGGGATTTTAAATAAAATAAAATATCACAATTAAAAACTAATTTTAGGATAAATTTGATAAACATAAAACAGATTTATTTTAAATATAATATAATATATTGTATTATAACGTTGGAGACAATTTAAATATGGTAGCATACATTTTAAAATAGTAAATACAACATTAATATATATTTATGGCTATCGATTATAATATATTATATTTTATTATGTAATCAATGCTATTACTCACATAAATTAATTATTAAAAAGACGCTATACACATGATTTTTAAGGGGCTTATTATAGGCAATTTTTTTGACATTTTAATAACAATGAAAATTCAACAATTTGAATATATTTCATTATATTTTAAAAGTAATTTAAAAATTGTCATGTGTCAATACTATTATTTATTATAAATAAATAAGCTATTACTTAATATTGTTGAGTAAGTGCGATATTTGTTAAAAAAAACATGTTTACGAATTTTAAATTTTTAACAACTTGAGAAAATCGTGGAAATATAAAATTAAAATCAAATTATAGATAATAAAATTATCTAGCGACTGAGATACCCGATTTTTAATATATGCATTTTAAAATAGTTTATAATCTGTTAAAATATTGTCTTTTTGATTTTTTTTATAGCTCATAAAACGTGTAAAAATGTATATATCAAAAATCTGTTAGATCAGTCACTAGATAATTTTTTTAGCTATAATTTGTTTTATTTGTTTTTTATTTCGTTTGTTTTTGTTTTATTTGTTGGTATAGCGTCCTTTCAATAATTGTAAAATTATCATTGGTATTCTATTGTTTATAACCATAAAGTGTACGCTATCTATCAAATAGCTAAGTTATTATACAAAATCTGCCGCAATTTCGGGACTTGTCTGGGAATAAAATCAATTACGCAATTATATAGATATATTTGGCATATTCTATTGCTATGATTATGTACGTAATTATATTTTCACATTGTTAAATTTCATAAATAAGGATCTAACAAAGGTGCAATAAATTTAATCTTTGTAGAATAACTGAATAATGTAATTTTCAATTTATGTTTACAATGAAATCAAATGATTCTTGATTTAGTTTATTGAAATATAATAGGTTAGTATTTCACGCTTAAAAACTAGAGCGCGCTATCCAATACTTATCGGCATTTAATTATCAGTATTATCAGAAGATGACGATTCTCAATCTGACAAAATATCTATCATCTCTATATTAATATAAATCTAATATTTTCTTATAATATAAGACGTATTATGTTGTTAACTATGTATAATATTATCTATGATCTCATTACTAAACATATATTATCATATTGACATTTATTGTAATTTTGTTGTATGAAAACTCTTCATAAGTTTCATTGTTTATTGATAACTAGTCCTGCCATGACAAGTTCTCTCCTTCCTTGTCTCTGAATTCTATGTTATTACTTTAAAATATTTGGCAAATACATTTATCCACCGAGTTTCAAGTCTATCAAGATCTTTTGATAGTCTTATTTATTTTGTTGAATAACACACTTAGCCGGCCATGCACGAATGGATTTTATAGAAGATTTGATCCTCGACAGAACAAGTCCTTCAAATAACTCGTTTGTGCGTGAAAACACTTTGTAATAAAATCCGTTGTAGGAAATTTGTCAAGTTCACCGTTCTTCACACATATTCAAGCGTGTTTATTACAAATCTCCTATTAATTTAAAATTAACTACAACACTAGAACACTATTGCGCTGGTCTTTTATAATTTTCTACAAGATCACAAGACCTGGTCTTAATTATAAAATCCCTTTATAAAGATACATTTTGATTCCATGCATGGACAGACCTAGTTCTCTGACTGATCCGGTCGGATTGGATTCGGAAGGATTTTATATTTTACGTAAGTGGTATGCTTGATGAAATTCATCAAGAGCCTGCGGATTTCGTGTGTCGGAACAAATCCTTTGAAAATCTTACGTACATGAATTGTAATAATGTAACAAAAATGACATCATCTCTGACATGCGTTGGTTTTTTAAAAGTACCTAGCCTTCTCGTCTGGTCTCACCAATGTGACCGGTCATAAAAAGTACCATAATATATATTTTTGTTTAGATAACAATCGGTTGAATAAATTTTTTATTTTTTTTTTTTGCGTGTAAAACTTTTAAACAAATGAAAATATTCTTATGATTTTAAAAGTTTCTTATTATATTTATAAACATATATATACATCTATATAAAGTCGGGTACTCGCACAATTTCAATCTATGATATTCTTCGATTTGCTGTACAAGTTTAATCCGTCGTCGAGGGAATATTACTGTAAATTGAATACGTTTTTATACATGTATTTATATAAAATATATATTGGCGAAAATTTATTTGTAGGAAAATGGTCCGCGCAATTTAAAAATAATTGAAATAAAAATGTTTTAAATAATTATGTACCAGGTACCAAATAATAATAAAAATTACGAGTTTCGCACAGATTCCCTGTAGAATTTGATAGAAAACGCATAATATAATAAAAATAATACATAGTGCATAGGTATATAAAATAAATACATTATTTATTTTTATTTCATTACAATTATTTCCTGATAATATGTACAGGTACCTATATGTTATTGTATTTAAAATATTATTATATTTAATACAAAATTCAGATCTATATTATTATTCACGGGCATACGATATAATAGTAATATAATATTATATTGTTATTTGTTATGTGATGTCTAGATTAGGTATTCGATCCGACGGTCGACAGTAAAATTATTGTAGCATACTCGTATTAATAGCGGCCACGCGCAACCGGTCCGAATTTCAAATATCATCATTTGATATATTTCAGTACCTATAATGTACCTGCCCGGCCACCGACAAAATTATAATATTTAAAATATAAATACTTTCATATAAACGTAGAAAATTTAATGAAAAATATACCCACCCATTCGTAAACATAATTAAAATTATGACGAAAATTTAATGGAAATCGAAAAAATTAGAAAAATATCCGGATAAATTTGTCCGGACGAGTGAAATTTTTTATCCGAGATAGTAATTTAGATAACTTGTAAATTTCTGTCTGGATGAGATAAAAGACAATAATGAACATTTATCTGGACAAGTATAAAAACACCGTACGTTACCTATATTATAATATACTTGGTGTTCTGCGCAGGTCCGACGTGCAAGAAAGTGCCCGTCCGGGAGTACTACACGGAGAACAACTGCCGGTCGAGGAAACCGCTGAAGATGGCCAAGTGCGAGGGCGGCTGCGGGACGAGCTGCTGTCGGGCGCGGAAGACCAAGAAGCGGAAGGTCCGGTTGATATGCAACGACGGGACGCGGTACACCAAAGACATCGAGATCATACGGAAGTGCGCGTGCGCCAAAAAATGCTACTGACTACCAGGCCCCTCCATAGACATGCCCCGACCCGCCGCACCACAACCGCCGCCGCCGCGACCCACGCAACCGGTCGTCGTCCTGCCGCACGTCGGGTCCCGCGGAGCCACCGCCCGGCGACGCGCGGACAACGACGACGGCCGGCCGCGGCCCCGCGCCTGGACGGACGACGCGTTCACGTACGTGGCCGCGTACGCCGCCGTCTCCGTCGCCGTCGAACTGCTGATCGTCGTCATCTGGTCGATCAGCGTTTGTATATATCTTCTTCTGCCGTAACCACCCCTGCACCTTAGCATTATCATTATTATTATTATTATTAATTATTAATTATTATTATTAATTATTAACAATTATATCGTACGGTCGACGTCACCCCGTCGAACTCGTCACTACTCGCCAATCAAACGTTTTCATCATCATCCCCCTAACTATATAATATTATATAAACATAAATCTATATATTAGAATTTAGAGCTGTCGCGGGTACCAGATTTTATCGGGTATAACAGGTACCCGGTAATTTTCGATTGGCCGTACCGGGTATCGGGTACCCTGCCGGGTACATGGTGGTCGGGTATTTCTAATTAAAACAATAAAAAATAAAAAAGTAAATTATTTGAGACTCGAGTAGCAACATTTATATAAACACCAACAGAGAAGTAGGTATATTTTATCAATAATTGGTGATTGACAAACTGCTCAACAATTTTTCGAACAGGTTTCCCCTATCTTAAATTCCGAGAAAAGGCAAGGAGATTATATATATATTTTTTTTTAGGTTCATTTACTAGCCGAGTACCCGTAAAGATTTTTGTTCGACTTGCCAAGGCACCGAGTATCAAAATACAAGCCGGGTATGCCGGGTACCCGCGACAGCTTTAATATATATATTTTTCATTTTAATTCCATTTATCATTTTAATTTTTAAGTAAAACTACCTACTAATTATAATACGAGAATATGATTATTATTATATTGTTTTTTTTTTATATATATTTTTTTTTTTTTTTTTACATAATTTATTAACGATATAGTATTGTATATTATGAACTTACTTAATATGCTATAATAACCGTCTCTCTCGTTTTCACTGCGCAATCCGAACCATAACACTATATATTTATAAATTAATATTATTATCGTTTCGGCGACACGTGCACAAACAGACATTCGGTTTGACCGCACGTCTGTGTCTTAATAATATTATATTAGTGGGTATTATATGTGATACACCAGAGGTTTCCAAAATTTTGGGTACAGCGACGGTGACGGACGAGCCGTTTTTCAACGTACGAAATGACGAATTCGTCAACGATTATGTTTACACGTCTGTTATACGCGTAGTTACGGTATGACAACAAACCGTTTTCGAATTTTCCGGTTAAAAATGAGCGCCGTGTTTTTAGAGAATCACCGAAGAGCGAGAAAAACTACTGTATAATCGAAACGTTAATTATTAACTGGGTAGCTCACAAACGTTTTGCTCGTCCGTATTTTCGAAACGAGCGGTCACCGATGAATAATTACGAGATAAAATGCCGTTTTTCGTCGACATAACTGGTTTAAAAATAAAAAAAAAAAAAAACGTTATAAAAACCATTAAATTTTCTTTGAACAACAGAATACATTGAAATTTTTCTATTATCATTTCACAGTGATGGCACGTCAGTCGGTGTTTTCATATACCGTATTGGAAAAAAATGAAACGCAAAAAATGTATACAAAATCGCGAAAATCGTCGCTTCCGCGCTCTGGTCTTTGCGCGAGTATCGTACCCGTGAAAAGTTTGGTGGCCTTTGGTGTAGACACGATGTACCTATTTAATTACAATGCCATTCGAAGTCAAGTCAACGCGTATACACCACTCTCTCCGTATATTGTGTGTACTATACGCGAAACGCGCGTGACCATGTATGTTATTTACAAATATTGCGTAGGTAGTAGAAATTTTTTTTTAGTATTTAGTCGTTAATAATAATAATCGAAAAAACATAACGAGTTAATACTATAATATTATAGTAGTGTATATCTTGAAAAATTTATAAACAAAAATCTCCCCGTTTTTTCAGTGTAAATATCATCCATATTATATAATATAAACTATATATTATAATATTATGTATTCTCTGGTGCATTGGTTGTAAAGCAAGAAGAAATTTATATACAATAAAAAGTTAATATCATATATATATATATATATATATATATATATGTGTGTATCGTGTGTGCGTGCGTTGTATACGTTTCCGGAGCAAAAAAAAAAGCACAATTTTTTTTTTTTTTTTTTCTGTGCGGAGGGGCCTTTTCAATGTTTTTCCATTTTATTTTTATATGTCGTCTTTTTGTATAGTGTACAAGTGTAGAGTTCGTTAACAAAACAAAAAAAAAAAAAGGATATATATATATTATATTAAAGAAAAATTTAAAAAAGTATATAAAAAAAAAAAAAAAAAAAAAAAAAAAAAGAATAATTTTGAATGACCGTTATAG